>CM076407.1:15292890-15466428 GCA_038363315.1 Mugilogobius chulae
AAGTTATACAGTGTAAGTCAAGCTACAGTAAGGTACCCACAGTAAGTACCAGTAACTATCAGTGTTATGTACCAGTAACTGCTGTACAAAGTACCCATCTATTAGGTTACCAGTGTAAGTACCATTGTAAACCGCAGTAAGTACCACAGTACTACCGTGTATGTCCAGTAATGCTGGTTACAAGTAGCCACTCCAAAAGTACCACTGTTAGGGTTACCAGGTGTATGTACACAGTAGGCTACCAAGTAACATACCAGTGGATATGTACCAGTAACTGGCTGTACAAGTACCACCAAAGTCCCTGTAGTACAGTGTATGTACCACAGTAGTACCAAGTAACTTACCCAGTAATATGGTAGTGTCCCAGTACTGCTCGGTAAAACACAGTACCACTCAAACGTACCACTGTAGTTACCAGTGTTACAGTACCAGTTGAATGTGATACCACCAGTAATACCAGTAACTCACCAGTTGGATATGTACCAGTAAGTGTTGTTGCAAGTACCACTGTAGGTACCAGTGTAAGTACCAGCTGCTAAAATACACAGTAAGCTACCAGTGGTATTGTACCAGTAACTGCTCAGTACAGAGTACCACTCAAAGTAGCCACTCTATGTACCAGTTTGTACAGTTACCACAGTAAAGTTACCAGATGTACAGTAAGTAAGTGTCACTGTTACCAAACAGTAGTAATTACAACATTAATCAATCATTAAAAACAGATTTAAACAGATGGGTCTTTAGAGTTTAGCTGAGTGAGGTTGGGGGTTTGGGCTGGTGTCCTGTGGCTGCAGATGGCTCTGCTCCTGGTGCAGACCGCTGATGCTTGTCTTATGGTCCAATCTGTACCAGCCTAATGTGAGTGTATTTGGGTGTTTGGGTTGTGCTGTGTGAGGTCTGTGTATTGCCAATGTAAAGCGTTCATTAAAATATAAGTTTGACTTTGATACTTAATTTACTTTTTAAAAATCGTAATTACATTACACTACTTATTACTTGCCCGAGACAGTAAACTGATGTCACATTAACTGATGTGGCAAAACAGCCATCATTTGCTACCAATCCAGTTACCCACAAATTATGTAAAAAGTCACTTTATTACATATTTCATTCTGCGTAGATTCCTACTGACTCGAAGTCACTTTTTTTTTGGATTATAACAAAAAAGGAAAACAAATTTTTTTCTCCAGGCACGAGATATTATCTTCACAATGTCTGCATAATGTTGTTTTCATATTCCCTAAGTTTTCGTTCTTGGTTGGTGGGCTAACCTGTTAAGGTTTGTGGTTTTATAGCCAACAAATCTCACTCCCAAAGCTGTGAAAAAAGCTTCAAATTCATTGTTTATAACAATTTGGGAAGGGTAAATTTAGCCGTATGCAGCTACTGCAAGAGGTTCAAATAATGGGGTCATGATTCTCTTTGAGTTGTTT
This sequence comes from Mugilogobius chulae, assembly GCA_038363315.1. Classification (NCBI taxonomy): domain Eukaryota; kingdom Metazoa; phylum Chordata; class Actinopteri; order Gobiiformes; family Gobiidae; genus Mugilogobius; species Mugilogobius chulae. The sequence goes on from CM076407.1 coordinate 15,294,324, forward strand.
TTTTCATTTTAAGACAAGAATCAGGCCATAGTACTTTTTAAACATAATTTTTGTGTATGTATTATTTGCCTGTAGTTGAAATTAAGCTACATTGTTGAGTATTTTTACTTACTAAGAAAACAAAATCTATCAAGAGACCCATTACTTCAAAACAGCACAACACAAAAAGCAAACGATCCTATTCTGAAGAGTCTAGCTGCCTGCATGTGTAAAAAAAAATAAATCTGTTTTTGTGTCAAAGAAGTGTTCAGGATAAACTCTAAAAATATATATCCTGAAACGACCTGCACCTCAGGGAAAAAAAACTCCTTTAATAAAACCGTTTAATAAAGCCAAAGCTCAAATAGTGATTAAGTGCTGCGACTGAACGCTGGGAGCACAGTGGCTTTTGACCCACACGAGGCAGAGCTGGTGTGATGTCATCCCGGGCAAAAGAAATAGGCCCAAAATAAAATAAAAAAAAAAAAAGACAGCAGCAAATAATTATATGAGGAGGGGTGGATCAGGAAATAGCTTTGGGTTGGGAAACTCGGGACCATTGGTGAGTGGGAGCGCTGCCAAACGGGCGGCTATAACAAAAACGCGATTGACGAGAGGAGAGAGAGGAGAGAGGGAGAAGAGGAGAGGTAGGTAGGGAGGAGAGAGAGAGAGAGAGAGAGAGGGGAAGAGAGAGCAGGAGTAGGGAGAGAGATGAGCAGCAGAGAGAGAGGGTGTAGAGAGAGAGAGGAGACGAGTAGGTTTGGAGAGAGAGGGAGGGACGGGAAGGGGAGAGAGAGAGGAGGGAGAGAGAGGGGAGAGAGGGAAGAAAGGAGGAGATAATGGTGAGAGAGAGGAAAGGTAGAGAGAAAAGTACGAGAGAGGAGAGTAGGGAGGAAGAAGAGGAGGACGGAGAGGAGATGTAGAAAGAGAAACAGTAGGGAGGTGGGGAGGTGATTAAGAGATGAGAGGAAGGGAGGGATAAGAGAGAGATTTGGAGAGAGGACGGAAGGGAGAAGGAAGTGACGGGGTGAGGAAGAGGGACGAGGGGAGGAGGACGAGATGGGGTGCCAAGGAGAAGAAAATAAAGGACAGAGAGAGAAAGGGGAGAGGTATGAGAAAGGGAGAGAGATAAAGGGGGATATGGAAGAGAAGGAAAGAAAGAGGGAGAAAGAAAGAGATAACTGGAGAGATGGTGAGAGAAGAAGCGAGAGAGAGGAGAGAGGAAGGGAAGAGAGAAGAGTTGAGGAAGTGAAAGGAGAGGGGAAAGAGACAAAGAAAAAAGAGAGAGAAGGAGGAGAGAGAGAAAGGGAGAGAGAGGTGGAGGGAAGAAAGAGAAAACAAAGCAAGAGAGGGAGAGTGAGAGAAGGGAGAGGTGAGAGAGAAAGAAAGAGAGAGAGAGAGAGAGAGAGAGAGAGAAGAGAGAGAGAGAGAGAGAGAGAGAGAGAGAGAAAAGGCCCATGAGCCATTAGATTGTATTATTAGTTTGGATTGCAGAAGATAACCTGAGTCAAGCAGATGAATTCTTCAAATATATCTTTAGCAGAAACCAAAGGTGGGAGCCAGAATTAACCAGCACAACAAGGAAGTGGTGTTTGGCGAATGTGAAGTTACCCTGTTCATTTGTCTGTGGTTTGTTGTTGCATTGTATAAGTTCTGTACTGTCAAGCATACGATAAATCATATTTTATTATGTGTTTTGGACATGGCACTGTCATTCCCAATATGAGTCAAAAGTCATGTGCAGAGATGGCCAGCAGCTTGTGCGCATGAACATCAATATCTGACTACGTCAAACACATACGAGGACAAACATCATAATGCTATAATTATCATTTACTTTTTTATTTTAAGTGACTATAAATCTATGCGTAAAGTTTGTAAAACCCTATATTTAACTGCTAATAAACTTTCGCAAACAGCTTAAGGCAGAGAAACATTGAGGTCATTATCATTAGCGTTAAAGGGAAAATGTTGCAATAATCGCAATTAAATACAAACAAGTGGGCGGGGATAGGTGGTAGGTGAGGACAGGGCTTTTTCTGAGCACTCTGTCATCAGCTGCAGAACAACACAAGATTACTCAAACATGCATGAATCATCATCATCTTGTTTAATGACTCTCTTTTTATGACTCTGGAAAGTGTGAGATTTTACAAGTTTTGATAAAAAAATAAATGCTGTGAAATTATCTTACCACTACAATTTATATCAGGAGATTTCAGTTGAACACTCACACTGAAAAAGAAAAACACAGAACTAAATGAAATGCACATGACCAAAAGCACAAGTTGTTTTTGCTGCTATATAACTGCTTTTTAATGTCCCGTGACCTCTGACCCATCCCGAGCCGGTCCCGTCCAAGCCTCTCGGATCTCTCACACGTTTTAATGGGTATCTTCCCAATCATGTTTTTATGGCAGGAAATTTCAGGTCACCACATCGCGTGAGCCCAGGCCTGCTCCATTCTTAGCTCTGAGCCGCTGTGCCAGGACGAGAGCGAGAGTGCCAAAGAGAGAGAGAGAGAGGGAGGGAGAGGGAGAGAGAGAAAGAGAGAGAGAGGGAGAGAGAGAGTGCCAAAGAGAGAGAGAGAGAGAGTGCCAGAGAGAGAGAGAGAGAGAGGGAGAGAGAGGGAGGGAGAGAGGGAGAGTGCCAGAGAGAGAGAGAGAGAGAGGGAGAGAGAGGAGAGGGAGGGAGAGAGAGAGAGGGAGGAGTACCAAAGAGAGAGAGAGAGAGGGAGGGAAGAGGAGGAGAGGGAGAGAGAGGGAGGGAGAGAGTGCCAAAGAGAGAGAGAGAGAGAAGGAGGAGCGAGAGTGCCAAAGAGAGAGAGGGAGAGAGAGGGAGAGAGAGAGAGAGAGAGAAGGAGAGGAGAGAGGGAGAGAGATGAGGGGGGAGAAAGAGAGAGGGAGAGGAGAGGGGGAATGAAAAAGAGAGAGAAGAAGAGAGTGGAGAGAGAGTGATAGGGAGAGAGAGAGGAAAGAGGGAATGAGAGAGAGGGGGAGAGGGAGGGAGAGAGAAGAGAAGGGGAGAGGGGGGCAGGGAGAGAGGGAGAGGGAGGGAGAGATCGAGAGAGAGAGAGGGAGGGAGAGAGAGGGAGGAGAAAGAGAGAGAGAAGAGTTATAGAGAGGAGAGAGAGAGGGGGAGAGACAAAGAGAGGGCGAGAGGGGAATAGATAGAAAGAACAAGGAGGGGAGAGAAAGAGAGAGAGATTTTGAGAGAAAGAGGAGAGTGAAGGAGGGAAAGAAAGAAGGGGAGTGAGAGAGCAGAGAGAGAAAGAGACAGAGGAAGGAGGCAGAGGGAGGGGAAAGTGAATGCATGATTGCCAAAGAGAGAGAGGTTTGGTGTAGAAAGGATGAACAGATGAAGGGAGTGAGATAAAGAATGAAAACGGGGCAGAGAGTGAAAGCAGAGAGAGATGAAGGCAAGAGAGAGGGAGGGAGAGAGTGAGAGAAAGAGAGAAGAGGGCAGAGAGGGAGAGCGAAGAGAAAGTGTGCACAGAGAAAGGAGAAAAAAAGAGAGAGAGGGGGAGAGAGAGAGAGAGAGAGAGAGAGAGAGAGAGAGGACGGAGGTGGGGGAAGTTTGGTGCCAATTCTCCATAATCCTCTTCATTGTGAAACAGGCATGGGCAGATCTAACAAAAAATATGTGCAAATTATGATGGGTTTAAAGTTTGGTTTAAAAGCTCTTTAGAAAATGGCACTTCATAAATTATCCTGCGAAACAAGCTGACATGCACCGAGGGAAATAAAGCGCTGTAGATTGTTTTCAACATTAACAAAACTCACGCAATAGACACAAAAGAAGAGTCCAGTCCTCAAACTATTTCCAAGTTTTAAAGAGGGACACTACAGGCCATGTTTTTATACAGAAATCAGGCGTTTTATGAGTGAAAGCAGCCAAACATGCACATATGAGGGCTGCCAAATGTGAGAAAATGGACACAATCTTATATATCTTGTTGACATTTTAGAATTTTACAGAGGTGAATTTGAATATCATATTTGTCATCATCATCATCCTTATGGTCATCATCAGCAGCATTATCATCTTCATTATACCATCATCGTAATCCTCATTATCGCCCTCATCATTATCACCATCAACATCATTATCATCAACATCATCCTTTTCCTCATCAACATCATCCTCATTATTGTCATCGTAGCGTTGTCGTCATTATCATCAACATCATTATCACCAACATCATTATCACCATCATCATCATCAACATCATTATCATCAACATCATCCTTTTCCTCATCAACATCATCCTCATTATTGTCATCGTAGCGTTGTCGTCATTATCATCAACATCAATATCATCAACATCATTACCATCAACATCATTATCACCAACATCATCATCATCATCCCCCTTGTCGCAGAATCGTCATCACCGCCATCATTATCATCATCATCATCATCATCATCATCATCATCATCATCATCATCATCATCATCATCACTACTGACATCATCATTATTAACACCATTATCATCATTAATATCATTATCACATCAACATTATCATCATTACCCTCATTAATATTCTTTTCACCATCATCATCATTATCATCATTACCAATATTAATATCCTTTTCGCCATCATCAACATCATCATTATCATTATCCCTACCATTATTAATATAATTATTACCATCATCAATATAATCATTATCATCATCAACAACAATAACAACAACAACATCATTATCATTGACACTGACATCATCATCATTAACATCATAATCATCATTAATATCATTATCACCATCAGCATTACCATCATTAATATTCTTTTCACCTTCATCATTATCATCATCAACAACAACAACAACCCCATCATCATCATCATCGCCACTGGCATCATCATTAACATCATTAGTATCATTATCACCATCATCACTATAATTATCATCAACATCATTATCATCATCCTTACCATCATCAATATCAGTATCATCATCATTATCACCATCAACAACAACATCATTATCATCACCACTGGCATCATCATTAACATTATCGTCTTTACCATCATTAATATCCTTTTCGCCATCAGCGTCATCATTACCATTATCACCATCCTCATCAACAACAGCATCATCATCATCGCCACTGGCATCATCATTAACATCATTAGTATCATTATCACCATCATCAATATCATTATCATCAACATCATCGTCGTCATCATCATTATCATCATCATTATCATTACCATCATCAGTATCATCAACATCATCATCATTGTCATCATCATTACCATCATGAATATCCTTTTCACCATCAACGTCATCATCATCATCATTATCGTTATATTTATTTTGTCCTTATTTTTCAAAAGTATGATTTTTTTTACCTTTCTTTCAAGCTTAGAATTACATCATCATTTAGTAATACCAAGAAAAATCAATTAAATCAGAACTCATCTTCCACATATTGTTTGATAGATATTTACTCTTTTCTTACTGGTTTGTTTTGGGTTAGTCTTAGTATTTAGTATTTTTTTTTGTATACAAATCACTTTTGTACTGTATTTTTCCACAAAAAGCGAATATGCTGTAGATATAATAAGCATTTCACCATCACATACATTTGTGTGAACCCAAATTGGGTGTCATGTATCTCCTACCCAGAGATCAATACCAGCTAAAAAATCTGGTCCTCAGGAAAATAACGTTTTTGTAATAACCTTCAAAATCATGTTCAGCTCAATATTGTAAAGTTACAAGTATGCAGGAGCTACTTTAGATCTGTTTAAAACTTCTGTTTCTAATTCTGTGATCGTTTTCATTTGTTTCTCATTTATCTGAGCTTGGGAGTGGCTCAAGCTGTACTTCTTTTGACCTTAATAAACCATAAAAAAACCTTGGTGCAGTATTTCATCATCATTAGCCACTGTGGAACATATTTTATTCACTTGTTCTTAGAAGTATTGACAGCGCTAAAGTGAGGACAGAGTCTGAGTCACTGTGGCTTCACTTCACAGGACCATCGACATCACCAACACCCAGCCCGAGACAGCTCATGTGGGGAAGAAACTCCAGCTCTGCCCCTCCCTGCTCTGCAAGAAACATGCCGAGGCCAACCAACACTGAAAGTTAGAATAGTCATTGGAGGCTGTGACCAGAGTTTTTAAAATACTGACAAATGCAGTGTAACTTTATAACATGACCTTGTTATTCAGGAAACAAACAAACAAAAAAAAGAGAAAGCAAGTATAATTTCTTTATCAATATCAACAAAACAGAACGCTCACAAGCAGAAAAGACGTCTTAATACAAACCATGTCCCCAAACCACAATTCAGTGAGTTTCCTTTACTGTTCACCAGGGTAGGGGTTTTGTGACGAAAAAGACACAATTGAAATGAAAGTGTAGGTTTGGTTTTATTTGGAATAACGCAAGCAAATACACTGAACAAAAATGTACTGTCAAATTCTCTGAGACACCTTATGAATTATAAGAAGAATATTAGAAGAAAACATATCTGTCTTTGTTCTACTGAAGCATCTCCTTCAGGATGTCAGGGCATTGAAGCTTGGTATACAGTATATTTTGTCATTGTTCACATGCTCACCAAAATGTAATTCATGTGGTTCCTTAAGATACATTTCATAATGTTGATTTAGCAGTACAGCATTCACACGTGTGGACAAAATTGTTGGTAGCTCTCTGTTAAAGAAAAACTCACAATGGTCACTGAAATCCCTTGAATTTGTGAAAATGCATGTTGACAAGTCACGATGCTTCTAAAAGAATGTTTATTGATCAGATGAGACAAAACTAGAGCTTTTTGGTAAAGCACATTAACTTTATGTTCATAGATGCAAAAATCAAGCATACGAAGAAAAGACCACTGTCCCTACAGTGAAGCATGGAGGAGGTTCACTTATGTTCTGGGCTGCTTCACTGCATCTGGCACAGGTTGTCATAAATCTGTGCAAGGTACAATGAAATTTCAATTCTATCAAGGCCTCTTGGAGAGAATTGTGCTGCCTAGGGTCAAAAATCTTGGTCTCATTGGCAGGTCATGGGTCTACCAACAGGGGAACGACTCAAAACACAGCCCAGACCTCAATCCCATTGAACATCTCACATGAAAGGAGTTGAAACATGCATCTGGAGATGACAATCTTCAAACCTGACACAACTGGAGCAGTTTGCTCAGGAGGAGTGGGCCCAAATACCTGTGACAGATGTACAAGTCTCATTGGCCATACCTGTTTGTCAAAGCCTGATCCCGTCAGATCTCAGAAGCTAAGCAGCATGCGCCTGGTTAGTACTTGGATGGGAGACCGCTGGTACACCAGGTGCCACAGTGGATTATTGTTGTGTCCTTGGGCAAGACACTTAAACCACATTGCCTCAGTGTCTGTTACACTGGGTGAGTGGATTGTAAAGCGCTTTGAGTGCCTGGAAATGTAGAAAAGCAAAATGTAAATAGACCACTGAGAGTTACACAAATCATTGGATTGCAGTGATTGCCACAAAAGGTTGTGCAATAAAACATTAGCTCATGCTCATTATTATATATATATTTTTTATAATTCTGATGCTGAACAATTCAAAAGTAATGGTTGATTTGGATTGTTTAATTTTCAATACATTTTTATTTATTGTTACTTTTGTATGTTTCGAATGATTTCAGTGACTATTGTGAGTTTTTATCATTAACAGAGGGGTATCAACAATATGTCCACGTATGTATGTTATGCTGCCATACTGGGGCTTTAGTGAAATACTTCGAGCTGATTGGGTGAGCGGCCTACCTTATTTGAGCCTAGCCAATCACAGCAACAACTTGTAATGGTGTATTCAATAGAATACTTGAGATAGAACAAGTACACGTCACACATACTGCTCTTCTTTCAAAAAGAAATGACTGTATTTCTGCTAAAACCGCATCAAAAGCAGCAGACAACACATCCACGAGAGCCGCCATCTTTGTTTAGCTTGAATGAGCAGCGGCACAGGACGCTAACAGCCGTCTTAACACCGCCGAAACACCGCTGGTTCGGACTCCCAAACCAATCGGGTGGCTGGAAGACCAGATGGTTTATCACTTGTTTGTAAATTCACAAATTTCGCAAGATAAACCATCTGGCTGGCCAGGTTAATAGTTTGCAACAGGCAGCTCCAACTCTTTCTACCCTCAGGTTGTTTTGCGCATCCCCAATATTAATAAACAAATAGTCTGTAGAAATAAGTATAGGGACTTTCCATTTTGTTTGTGGAGCAAATAAAACCCAGGAGGCGTGCTTGTTTGTGTTTGCAACCGCACTATTCCATTGGTTTAAGACACTGCTCAACTTGCACATGCTTCTTAAAGCTGTGATAAGCTCTTCTAAGCTCATAATAATGAATAAATGAGATTAAGAAGATTAAAGAAGAAGTTTGTTTGTGTGTTTTCAATGGTAGAAAATTGGGTGAAGGGCCTTTAAAAAGTCACCCGGTATGCAACCTTTATCTCATGTGCAAACGTCCTCACCCCTCACTCCTCTTCCCTCAGCTCCACTCCTCCCTCCTCTGCTCCTCCACCTGGGTTTCATCCTCTGTCCCGGAGCAGGCTGTGGTTTTGGCTGCAGGTTTAATTGAAATAATATTTGCTGTAGCTGCCTCCCAGACTCTATTCTCCCTCAACAACGACTTTATTTTTAGCTCACACTTTTCCGTTATTTCCTGTCCGCTTCTCAAAGAGCAGCTCTGTCTCGCCTCACCTGCAGGAAGCCCACCCGTTCAACAAATATGAAGTCATGTCACCAAATAGCACGCAGGGTTAATTTGAGATACAAAAAGCCAACTATGAGTGAGAAGTGTGGACTTGTCGTTGAGCGCTGGCAGCTGACACAGCAAGTGAAGTAGTTTGCAGAAATTAAGTGTGAGGCTGCTGAATGGTGTAATATAGAGGCAGCAGTGAGTCTAGTTTATTGTGTCATTGGGCAAAACACTTCACCCAACTTGTCTCCATTGTTGGTGTATGAATAGGTTTGTGAATGAATAATGAATTGTTTGTGAAATGAATAATTGATCCTGCATGTTTACAGCATCCATAACCCTGATGCATCAGTTGGTTTAAATTCACTTTGTGGGGTTTGTTCGTTCCACTTTTTAACGCTATCCAGTCATTGCTTTGTGGTTGTTTTGTAATCAAGGAAAAAGATAATAATAATAATGAATTGGATTTATACAGCGCTTTTCAAGACCCATACAAGGCAATGTGGGTGAAGTGTCTTGCCCAAGGACACAACAATGAGCTTCTCCTCTGTTTGCCCCACTGTGGCACCTGAGGTTTCTCCACGGTCTCCCATTCGAGTACTGCCCAGGCCCAACCCTGCTTATCTTCTGAGATCTGATGGGATCAGGCTTTGGCAGCTGGTATGGCCACAGAAGAGCTTTTAAGCAGCAGAAATCTTCGCTTGTATGGATCTCAACAGTGGAAAATCAGCCTGGTTCTGGAAGTAGAGTGGCCACTGTAAAGTGCCATTGGCTGGGGGTTTAATTCAAAATTAAGAGTTTAAAGTGTGTGATTGTTCTTGTGGTAAATTAAATTATAGTTTTACAGCAGTTAAGTTGCAAATTATGAAGAAATTGATATTAAAAAGTTGAAAATTACTAGAAGTAATGACTGTTTTAAACTCATTACATCTATTTTTTCCCAACAGCTTCACTGCTGTTGATGTTATTTCCTCTTTGGTTTGTCTCTACAGTTCACTCCCCTCTGAGACTGCTCCTGTGCTGCTTATGCACTTCTGCATTTCTAAGCCTGCTGTTAATTGCTGCAATGCTACTGTTGCAAATGGCTACAAAGAACTAATGCAAAACAAAACCCAAATTCATTCTCTTGCAATGTTTTACTAAACTGTAAATGTAACAGCAAGGTCCGAGTAATAAACTGATATGAAGAATCCTGTATTTTGGTTGATTTGGACAATGTCTAAGCTATGTCTTACTTTCTGGCCCCTTTATCTTAAAAGTAATCCGACTTGACCACAGGAGCACACAACAGGAGAAAACATCACTCTGAGGTTTGAGTTCTGACCTCCAAGGATGACTGGAATGCACTATTATATTGGATGGACAAAATACAACTACAAACCTCATAAAAATCTAGGTGAAAACAAGCAAGTTCTTTGGTGAAATCTAATCTGTCATTAGCACTCTAAAGACATATTGCGGGCTAGCCAACAATGTACAACTACGTCCTAGACCCTTAAAGTTACATTCAGTGAAAAAACGATAAGAAAAACACTGTCTCATGCTACAGGAGCCGGACGTCTGTCAGACTGATTAACACATGACTGAAACAGCTAGCTCTCGTTCTGTTTTGTTGTTTTATTTAAAGAAGTTTCCCCAGATAACCAGATGGAGAACGTGTTTCTGCATGGAGCACAGTGACGTCGACCGGAAATCCCTCTATACAGTCTGCTAGCTCAGTTTGGGTTGACTCTGGCCAACACACTGCTTTGCTCCTGTTCACTGATTGGGCGATTGTACTTCCTGCTTTTGGGGAACTCTCTGCAGACTTGCAATTCCTGACCTAGTAGCTGGAGTGAAATGAAACGGCGTGGAAGCACTTGGCGGCACCAGCCTGGCTAGTATACTGTATATCATGCACATTAAAGGTGGGTAGGTGATTTTCACACTGCAAAATACAATTTAGGTTTTAAATCTTTCTCTCATAAATCCTTAAACACATTGTTAATATGATATGCATTAAGTTTAGGTTGCAATTTTGACTTAGGATCCTGTTTTTTCTCTTTTAAAGTGAAACTGGAGAGGACCACTCAAGCTCAGCCAATCAGAACGCTGCATTCTGCTCCTGATTAGAACTTAAATTCTTTATTATTTGATCCAAAGAGTTCTCTGTGGGCTATTTTTTTTCACAAAGTGCTGCATTTATCATAGACTTTTTGGTGGAAAAGACAAAGTTTACTAATTTACAACTAAAAAAGTTAGTTACCCCAACTTTAAGAAGACTTGGTTACGGCTAAGATAAGAATCTACATTTGTTACCACAATTAAAGAATGTCACATACTGTAGGACTATTATCATTTTGAATTCATCACCATATTTTGTATCTTGACTGGCAAATGGCTGTCAGCCCCAACAATCATTTTATGACCTTTAAACCTTCCTACATGCCTAAAACATAAGTCAATTGCATTTTTGTTGCACTCCTACTAAGACTGAAGTCATCTCTTTTTCCTTTTACTTTTCAGTAAAGATCATATTGCATGAAGAACATTTTCAGTTTCCAATACCCAACACACAATACACTTGAACCACAAGCTTGTTTTGAAGTTCCCCACAGCACATTGTCCAACAGCCTCACAGCGAACACAAAAGCCTCGCTCATAAATCCCATGACACTCAGCCACGTTTAACCCTGTGTTTGAACAGTTTTCCTCTCTCTCCAGTCCACACCAGGGTCACAGTTCAAACGCCTGTAGTTTCTTTGCTCGTGTATATTTGTGGAGGGTGTAGTCTGTCAGTAACATGTGTGAGGTCTGCTGGATAAATGTGTCACTGTCACAATAAGAGTCTGTGGTTAAGGCTGGGCATAATGACACAATGCATAGTTAGATAAATGTATAGTCTAGGCTGCCTCTTGTTTTAGAACTGTTTTGTTATCTAAACGGACAGAAAAAGACTCTCTGCCAATGTTGAGACGGGGAAGGTTTAAACACAAAATCTAAAGATGGGTTTCTGATTTACCGTTTTGAATATTTTTGAAGCTTCATTATACGTCAAGAGAGAAGTAGCCTTAGTTTTTTTTTATTCTATATTCAGAAACTTTTGCTTTCATTGCACTGAAATTGTCAAAAAGAACTTAGAACCAACAAAAAAAAAAGCATATTTAATCTCAAAATCAACTGAAAAATGCTCTTTAATGCACCAAATCAAAGGAAATACGAAATGTTCTTGTTCAGTATAGTTTTCTTTTTCTGGCGTGTGCAACCAGTTCTTACCGAAATGCATCTATGTCCCAAACCTAAACTGCCCATTTTGTAACTTCAGACCTTAACTTGACTCACGTGGCTTCAACCAATACACCGATTAATAAGGCGCTAAGAAAAAACGTCTTTATTTGACGCTTTCTCGTGAATTAAAGACGTATGAGAGACAAATGTGCTCACGATACTCTATGTCATACATGTCATACTATAGATCAGGGCTATTCAATTACATTTAAAACTGAACCAGATTTTTCAGAGGGCTATTATAGTCTGAGGGCCGGACAGCAAAACAGAAATGCTAATGTATTTTACATGCAATATCCATAAAGAACTCAAAACAGTGCAGTTTACTAGAAAACTACATATTACTAACTGGCTCACGCCAAATGGATATGTGTTGAACTCCTATCTGAGTTCTCACTATATCCATCTGGGACTTGACTCGCTGAAAGCGTTTGAGAAAAGGCGAGGCGTTTAGTGAAATACTTCGAGCTGATTGGGTGTGGAGCCTGCCTTATTGTGCTTAGTCAATCACAGCAACAACTCGTAATGGTGTATCCAATGTCCGCGTGAGATAGAACAAGTAGCCTACGAGTCACACATACGGCTCTTCTTTCTAAAATAAATTACTCCATATTTCTGCTAAAACAGCAGAAACAAGTACATTCACGAGAGCAGCCATTTTTGTTTAGTTTAAATGAGACTCGGCGGCGCGCCAGGGTGCTAACAGCCGTCTTAACACTGACGATACACCGCCGGTTCAGACTCCCAAACCAATCGGGCGGCTGGAAGGCCAGATGGTTTATCTCGTGTTTGTGAATTCACAAATATCGCGAGATAAACCATCTGGCTGGCCAGGTTAACATATTACTGCACTGAATTCAAAATAAAATAATGCTCAGACTTGAAATACAACTAAACCAAAACAAACCCAGAGTCACTCAACAACCAGATTAAAGTCATCCAAGTTCTAACACATAACTTGTCTACAAGACGAGATCACAAAATGATCCAAGACTAAATCAGGACTATAAGGTTTTAACTATTTAAATGCCATGATGGAATAAATAGCCTGGTTCAAATGATAAGACAGTGAAGAACAACGGACATCGTCCATCAAGCTGCCCGGGCCAAAACATACCGCTTAGTAGGCTGCATTTGGCCCCTGGGCCGCCATTTCAATAGTCTTGGTATAAATACACATTTCTGTGAGACCATGTTGGTCTATGACACAGGGATGAGTTGAAATCCTGTGAAATGTGTTGAATAGACACAATATTTTCTTATTTATGTACTGTATTATTAGGAGCCTGTAAACTGCATTTAGATGCATTTTGGTTGAGGCCACACAGGGAGGGTTTATTTGGGGCTGATGGGTTTTGGTTTGAAATTACAAGTTTGTTAAGATAAGTGAGAGTGGAATGTGCAAATGATCTGAACTGTGCAATGAAAGTGAATGTGCAATAATCTGGACTGTGCAATAAAAGTGAATGTGCAATGATTGGGACTGTGCAATGAAAGTGAGTGTGCAATGATCAGGCAATGTGCAATGAAAGTGAATGTGCAATAATCTGGACTGTGCAATAAAAGTGAATGTGCAATAATCTGGACTGTGCAATGAAAGTGAATGTGCAATGATCGGCAATGTGCAATGAAAGTGAATGTGCAATGATCGGCAATGTGCAATGAAGGTGAAATTGAGGTTTCCTTTTAATAGGTTTGCAATTAGCATTTTTATTCTGCTACTTCCTTTAGGCATTTTTCTAGTGTTTTCAACATTGTTCTACCGCTGCTCAAATAAAAAATAAATTTATGCAGATTATGACTCTCTCAGAAGAACCAAGATAAACTGTCTGAAGTCAGCGTTTCTGAATCTTTTGTGGACGTGAATGTGAAGAAGCGGCTCATATAGAACAAGGTTTATCTTCCCGATGACAGAATTACACATGACCAGCCCAGAGTCCAATAAAACATGTCAACAGTGTGTAAGCAGTGAGAGGGAGCAGAGAGCAGATGGAGCAGAGAATAAACTATGTCCACACTTTAACAAGGACAAGGGAGGTTTGATCCAACAGACTCCAGGAGATGTAGCGACTCAAATAAAGCGTAGAAACATCGCAGAAAGCAGAACGAAATGGTGAGTTATTAATGATGCAGGAGGTCAAGGATAATATCGTGAAGTACTGGTGTTGAGGTCAAGTCTGCAGGAGTGATGCAAACAGTGGAAACACTTAGGGAGATGTAAGTTCATTTAGGAACTGATCTCATGTGGAAGATAATAGATTAATTGTTTAGTAACTCTCAAACTCCAGCTTATTCACTCCATGCCCAGAGTAGTACAAATTTAACAGAGGTTATAGCAGTAGTTACCAACATTTCTGAAACTAATTTTGTACAACCATAAATTTGGGCAAATGATATGTTGTGCAATTATCCGTTCGCTGGGTAGGCTAACAGAGCACAGGAAGCAGAGCAGCTGACGTACCGCACTCCTACAACAAGTATCACCCACGGCAACTATCCCAGCCGCCAGCTTCATCTCGTCAGATCCTGGTGGGGAATATGACCGCCACACCACCAGCTTCAACAAGGGACTCCAGGACTGTGGCTGCCGACTCAAGGAGCGATGGAGCCGACACAAAGATGGCGGGAGCTGTGCATCAATAGCTTTTGCTCAAAGGTGTTCGATGCCATATTTGCCTTAGCTTAGCCTTTTGCTAGGTGCTCTACAGGCTATTGGACTTGCACAGTTGTGTTTCCCCATCAATCTTTGTACGAGGAGCAGGATAAGTTCTAGCCAAGTAGATCCAAATGAACCGAAAGCTCACACGTGAGTCTGAAAATGAGCGGAGTTATAGAGCGAGCAGCAATAGTCGAAGCCAGGGCTTAAAAAGTAATTTTATACAAAACTAAAACCTTTTGAACCGGAAAAAGTTTATGTAGGTAAGAATTGCCACAAGATCAGACAGTTTATAAACTGTAGATGCTGTTCTGCGAACACGAGCAGGTGTGAGCTCTGGGGAAAAAGGCTTTCTAGCCTAGGGACTTTCCCACTGCAGTAACAACCGAGCACCCACTGCGGCTACAAGCTAGCAATACCACAATCCAGATATTATAATAGATCATCTATCAGATACCAATCTTTTCACAGAGGACGGAGGCAACTGATGGCAAAGCCCAACCTAAAGAAAACACAGATAGAGAACGAAACAGGGATCTGAACATATCTTTTAGACGGTCAACGCCACATCTAACCTTATGTCACACAGGTAACGACTTGGACTTGGGTCAGACTAGAGTGACTATTTTGACGGCTTGACTTAAAAAAATAGACTGAGACTTTTGAGACATGACTTGGACTTGAAGGTCAGCAACTTGAGACGTGACTTGAACACCTGTGACTTGAGACGACTTGATGCGTCTCCTCAACAAAATAAACAGTGTAATTTTACAAGAACAAACTGCAACATGTCCCTCCTCACTTTTACATGTTTGCCCATTTACCCATTTTGTTTTTTATGGGATAATTTCAATAATTTGACAAAGAGACTTGAAAAGATGTGAAATTAGAATCAGATGACTAGGACTTATGAAGCACTGACCTTAGACTTACTTGAAAGACTCTCAGGCTCACAGTGACAACAACACTACTGAATTTCCGAAGGGTTTTTGCCTGTTGTTGAAAGATAATAAAACAAAATATCTTTCAGACGGTTCATAAGCCTCTGAATCCACAAAGTCAAGTGTTTGAGCCAATACAGAACCGAGCCAATGTAAATGTTGATTTTATTTGGTCCACATACTAAAATGCCTGGGGCTGTTTTGTGTGGACACCCCTGGGCTCGCTGCATAATTCACAGCTCTGCTCAAACTTAGCCACAGTCTCCTCTTGATCCTTTATTATTGTTGTGTGACTGATGCGCTTCATTGTCCACGCTTTATTCTGGCTTCGCTGGATTCATGTGGGGAGCATTATTAACAAATATAGCTTTTATTATTGGCTCAGCTGACCGCAGCATTTCCAATTCAAGGGCTTATTGCCTTTTACAAAGTCATATTTTCTGCCGAGCTCAACAAAAGTGGCTCTCAGATGCAAACAGATCCCAATCCAATAATGTTTTCTCCGTGACAAATATGACATGGTTTTCCAATGAGTTTCACTGTGTGGGGTCTGTGTGGTTGCTTAGGCCTGTTGTTAAAGGCACTATAGCCGTTATTAACACAAAAATAACTACCTTTTTCTGGCCCACACAGTGTCAAAGTATCTTTTTAGTGAAAAAGTAGGTTGCAGTGTCTTGTCTATGTTTATTAGTACAGTGGTTCCTTGTATTTTTTTCCTCGAAGCCCCTCTGCTTGAACCAGCCACCTTTCTTTAAAACTGTGACTCCCACAAATATTCTAAACAGCGGTCCCAACTCCCGGTCCAGGAACCAAAACCTGGCCACGACCGATCTGCTCTGGGGCCTTGAGGACATTTGCAAATGTATTTCATTTGTATTTCCTAGTCTATCAATAGGTCCTTGTGCTTACTTTGAACATTTAGAGGCTTTTAACCCCCCAAAACAACAAATTAAGTGAGTTAAGAAAGTTAAAATATCCTACAACAATCACACAAACCGACAAAAACTACTTTTTTTATGGTTGTAATGGCACTAAACATTTTGACTGAATTTCACAGAAACTTGCGACTGTACTGGTCTTTACAAGAAAAAAGGGTTGAGACCGCTGTATTAAATTATCAAAATTAGAACTAACGAGCATTTGTATGTAAAACTTTGTTGTAAAAAAAAAAAAAAAAAAAAATATATATATATATATATATATATATACCACAATGGTGGAGTTTTTGTTCCTATATCAGTTTTCCAGGTTAAAGATGGCCAACTCAATTGGACCCATCATATTACACCAATGGACCACACAGCATGGTGAATATTAGACATTGCACCATTAGGTCCATTCGCTCCTGGTAGACAGGAACTTTTTTGCTGTAAGCAATCGGTGCCCCCGAACAGTGTAGTCCAGGAAGTAGAATCTACGTGTCAGCAATGGTTGTATTTTCTGTGTGCTAAATTTATAAATTAAAGATACAAAGTAAACAAGGTCAAGAACATATTGAGAACTATCTAAACTCAGGTTGGGTCTTGCTGATGTACCGCCTCATTTCTTTGTTTGGTGATTGGCTGATTGTACTTCCTGCTTTCCTGGAACCATCTGCAGTTCTGTGCTACCTGACCAAAGGCTGACTTGCGCCGGGCAGTCGCACATACATGACACAACTTTTGACAAAATTTGGGGTTTGGCCAAACATCATTAGCATTAGACCTGCTCTGAACCAAACAGGACCAAAGAGCAAAAACCTGTATTAGACATAGACCTTGTTTTTAATCTGGTGGTACTCGATGGACCTTTCACAATTTTAAAATGCAAGAAATAAATGATCAAATCTGCTTGTCAGCTTCATGTTTTCGTCTTCTTTTTTTACACACTTGAGAAGCTGTCACCAGGAGTCTTGCTGCTCTGATTGGCTCTTGTAAAGATCATAACATGTTGAAACCTTATAAGCTATCAAAAAGTTGTAACGAACTTGCTCTTAACCCACAAAATGACACGTTGCTTGGGCGCACCTCAGGGTTGCCAGGTTTTCAGAGATCAACAAGCGACCAAGCCTTTGAAAATAAAAGCCCCAAACAAATGAGTGATAATGATTTTGACATATGATAGTGTTTATAACATTGACTTTAAACCATAGAAATATGCTAAAAATATCATTGAAAAATTGCCATAAATCACTGTTTTATGAAACTGCTGCACATTGGTCAGCCATAAAAACCACAACTACGACTTACGAATTCCCCAAAAAAGAAGCCCAAACTGCTATAAAAACGTCGGCTTGGCAACTCTACCTCCGTGAAGTCATTCAAAGGCCTAATAACTAGACCCTAAAATCGTCTAGTGTGCAGAAGGCTTTATAGTAAAATAAAAATCTGGATTGTCGAACTTTGACTTCATCGAAATGAAATCTCCAGGTAGCTTTTCTTCCCATGTTCTGCTTGTATTTCTGTCTCTACATTTGATGCCAGTTGGAAATTTTAAAGCAGGTCTATGGGGAGCTTTTTCGAACATTCTGGCATCGCACACTAGTAATTTTTAGCCTCAGAGGTCGACGTTTGGTCATGATCGCATTTTACTTGCCTTTAAATGGTGCTTGGTGCAAATAGGTCAAGTGAATGCTAAAACAGAAGCCAGATTTGTGTTTTTTAAGGCCTCTAATGCTAACGGACAAGCTCTGCGTATCCGTATTAATAATAAGCTAGTGACCAGTGTATTCCCATTGCCAATTACACAGCCAGAAGAAAATATAGCTCCACCACAAGGACCTTCTGGCTCTCGAAACGGTGCACCCAAGTCCGCAATGGGAACTGAGGATTAAATATAATGCACACATGTCAAGCTTGCGACGTAACAGAAGCAGAAGGAAAGGGGAAGGAATTTGTCAGGACTCCATAAACACATAAGTTTGACAGAAGTTTCCATAGGCCACAGTGAGAAGAGAACAGGGAAGGTTTAAGCAGAGGACAGCCAAACTCCCATCACTGTGGTTAAGGACAGAAAGCATTTGAGAAAGGTAAATGAGTTCAGATAAATCATACAGTTATTTAACGAAAACTGACTTCTGAAAATAGCTTTAATATGGCTATAAACAGGTCTGATTTCTTTTTTTTGTTTTGCACCGGTGGCATTCTTATACGACATGATTGTGTGTGGTTTGAATCGTCGGTTCAAATCCCGGGTCAGACCAAAGCAACATCTCATGAGTTCCCTGAATGGAGATTGCATGTTTTTACTACTATCATGGTTCTGTCTGGGTACTCCGGCTTCTACACCTCCAAAACAAGTCTGTATTGACCTTGTCATTGCCCACTTCGTACCTTTTAGACCAGGGTTTGCAACCTTTAACAGCAAAAGTGCCAGAAAGACCCGTAACTGTATTTAGTCTAAGAAAATGTTTAGACTGTTAAGTGAATTTACTTAATATTTTACTAAATTAAACAATGAAAAATTCACAAATATGTTTTTGATGGCAAGAAAAACAGTTTGTTTCACTTAGCGCTTATTTTTATGTGTTTCTGAAAGAGAGAGTTGAAATCCAGTTACAGCATCATTACGTGTATTTAGAAAATATGGGGGGGTGGGGGACAGTATACACACACTAAACCAGTAACTTTCAACCAGTCAAATCAAATCATGAGGACTTCCCATGATTAATAATTTAGCAAACATGAATAGTAGGAAATAAAAATAAAACAATACACATTCAATGAAACAATAAACATTAAGAAGCAGTAATTTATCAAGAATGTCAAAGCAGATTATTAGTAGAGCAAATGAATGATTGTCCATAGCATCCCCTGTCCTTATGCTGCGTTCACACCGGACAGCGTCTTGGCGTATTTGCGACCATTTTTAATGTTAAGTCAATGTAAACCCGCGTCTTGAGCGTTCAAGCAAATTTTTGTGCGTATTGGCATCTGGGGCGTCAATTGACGCGCCTTTAGGCTTCTGAAAACGCGGCGTCTTGCCGATTGGAAGCTCGAAGCTGCGGCCGCCGCAAGTTCGCCCAAAGCTGCGGCCGCCGCAGGAGTTGGGAAAATCCATCTTCAGACGCGTTGGAAGTCGACGTCAGCCAATCAGAGACTCCACTCCTGTGACACGTGACATGTTGTTCCCCTGTCACACCAAGGGGAAAGGAAGACTGTTTACTGAAGTCTTTAATAACTTTTTTGACGAAAGGTCGCTTGTTTGGGGCTTGTACTAAGGCTAAAGTTATAGAGTTTACAGTGTGTCAGGGAACTATATTTCTTGAGATACTACCAGATGTATCTTGAAAATATTAATCAGTTTTAAATATTTCACTTTATGAAATCAAATTCAGCAAATAATTTGCAATTTTGGTGTGAATGAACGCCAATGAGCAAAAGCCATTGACGCAAGTTTCCAGGTCTGAAAATGACTTAGACCTAGTTATAAAGGAAACCTCAGGGACATATTCAAATCTGGTTTAATATGATAATGCTGCAGAAATGCAGTCTGGTTAATTCAGG
This sequence comes from Mugilogobius chulae, assembly GCA_038363315.1. Lineage (NCBI taxonomy): Eukaryota > Metazoa > Chordata > Actinopteri > Gobiiformes > Gobiidae > Mugilogobius > Mugilogobius chulae. Next base: position 15,314,368 of record CM076407.1, read on the forward strand.
GAACAGTGTTTTCTGAGGCTCAGAAAGGAAAGGATAATATCTGTATACAAAACTCCAGCTTTAGTTTTGATAAGGAAGCAATCTGAGAACAAGATTAAAAACTTAAATGTGTTTTTTTATTTGTCTTTTTTGTGTTGTTAAATAAAATGCACACCCACAATAATGCAGTGAATATGCAAGCACACATTGCAAACTATTGTGAGATGTCAATTTGTAGTGAAATACCTTAACATTCAAAGTATTTGTCTATGAAATTACTAAAAAGAGGATCAAACTTCTACAGATTAATGGTGCTCTGACCTGATTGTGAGGCTGATTTAAACTGCAGTGTTGTCATGCTCATTTGTAAAACATGTATTCTAAACGTGCGGTCTAATCCCGGAGCAGGACTACTGTAAGTTTGAGAATGAGGGACATGAAGGAGGAGGAGGGGCTGAGGATTTAACAGGACATGCCCAGCTGAAGTTTCCACAGCCTCTGCCAGACCCGAAAAATACAAGAGGCGTGTCCAGATGCCGAGGGTTCACATGTGGTTCAAACATACAGGACAGTGCATTTCACTAATCTTATGTTTGAGCTGTGTTTGCATTAGTTTGGAGATGGTAGAGAGTATAAAGTGGGTAAAGGTAGTTCTGCCAAAGGACACATCAACAGAACTAGAGCAAGAACAACAATGCTTTGGATGGGATTTGTTGGACATCTTTTGGTTGTGTTGCCAATAATCAATTCAAAAGTTCTCTTGTAAACTCAATTTTATTCTTTTTTGTGAACTTGGTCATGTGTGTAAATAAACATATGGTCAGGACCAAAGAACTTAAAGGTAGCCTATTAGCCTATAGCCTACCTGATTTGTGTTTCCTTAAAATAGTAAACAAACAGAATAATAATTTAAACATCCTTCTTCAGTCTACATGTTTTGCTCACTTACCTAATGCATTCTGAACCTCCAACCTATTCATCACATTGTGTTTTAAGCTTGTTTCACAGCCAGACCTGACAATGCTAACAGCAGTTAGCCATAATGCTAACAACCACAACAACAGATAAACTAGTGGAGTTTGGCAAACAAGCGAGACATTATTGGACGTAGTCTGGACATAGCAGACTAATTTTTTGGTCAATGCATTTACCAGATATCTATGCTGGGATGAAAGAAAAATCAGGTAGGTATAGTGCCTTTATTTACTAAGCTTTGAATACTTTTTTTTAAGCTAATGTTAGCAACTAAATGCACACACTAAACGAGTGACACAACTGCAACTAATCTCGACTAGGACTGAAAATAACATGGGAAAATGACACATCCGGTGGCGTAGTTGCCATCACGACACAGTTTTTTACTCTAAAGCTGGGCTTACACTGTGCGAATTTTGAAACGATTTTGCCACGAATTTTTGTCGCACGACAGATTCAAGATCGTAGCAAAATTCGGCTCCTCCGTATGAGTAATTCGTGCAGTGTCTGTGGGGCTACGAGCTGCGATAACCTGCTTACGATGAACGCACGACAGCTGATCGTAGCATCGCAGCAACATCAAACATGTTTGATATTTGTCGTGTGTCGCAGGGTCCAGGCGCTGCTGAAGCAGGGAAAACAGCGTGTATGCTAGCACAGAGGTGTACAAAGATAACTAGCACACCTGAACAAACCTCCGTGAATGAGGGGCCAACTTCACGAAGGTTCTGAACAAATCCCCACGCACACAAAGACATAAGTGCAACACACTTTAAACAAGCAGGGCTAACGGTTTTGTTATGTTTTTGGTGTTCAAACACGCTGTATTCAGAATAAGAAGATAGCAATGCGCTTCTACCGTGTCCATTTAGCGCACAGCCTAAATATGAAGCTTACACGGCAGCATCCAAACAACTCAGTCCACTGTGCACAATCAACATCAGCAACTATTGACAACACAGCCACTTTCACAAAGAATATAGCGTATCAATGTACATGAAACCACAATCATAACACCATGCCATAACACCAGCACAACTCTTAACAACACGCGCCAGGTTTTCTCCACATAGCCTACATCAAGCAACACACGCAACACGGGCACATACAGCAGTCAGACGCTCGTAAATCAGATTTACCCATGACAGTTCTTACCTTTCTTATTCAAAGACTGAAGTAAAACACCGTCTTCATGTGCGCTGTCCTTTGTTTCGTTTCCAAAAAAGTTTATTTAGTCCAAAACACAGCTGAAACTGAAAGTCCATCAGGCCAGCGAGGTCCGAGGTTTAGTGAATCAAACCACAAAGATACACTTCGGCTTCACGCTCTCATCCAGCTCAAAATATTAAAATAACTCGTCGCATCTTCTGTTGACGGTACAACTTCATTTTGCTGCAGGACAAAACAGTGGCGGAGTGACGTACGCTAGCATACATGACGTGATAAGGGGGAAGAAAAGCTCTGAATGAGAGCGGCTGGTGACGGCTGTATCCCAGCGCTGCTGCGCACACACTTCTCTGGCTCAGATCCCTCGCACAGTCTGAGCAGGTTGAACGTATGCGTTTATCGCTCCGCACTGTGTGCGCACCTCCGTCGTGAGGTCGCGCTCTTCTCGTATACGATTCTATCGCACAGTGTGAGTTTGGAGATAATTTCGTACGTATTAAAATCGTGCAAAATCGCACAGTGTATGCCCAGCTTAAATGTGAAAATCTATAACCCTATTTTGGGCTAGTCCTGAAGCAATCCTCGTAACAGCTGTAACAGCAAGAAAAGTGCAGCTTCTGAACCGGGTTTTCATAAGGAAAAGATGTAAAGTGTACACAAACTACGTGAACAGAAGCTCCACGCACACACCAAGACTCCCTGTGCTTGTGAGCCCGGGCAGAGGCGCTGTGGGTTGGGAAGAAGTGAGCACTCGTGTGACCGGTTAGGTCTTGCACGTGTCCTGAGCGGGAGTTGAACCCGGGTCTCCCGCGTGGTGGTCGACCGATTAACTCGTTGAGCCAAAGGGAACACTCCCCCTGGTACAATTTGTTTGTGGGTTCTTATACCTGAGGGGTGAGTTTATCCCTTCACCACCACACACTTCTCCAATCTGGTCCCTCGTGTGGGTTTACACTGGTTACACACCTCTCGATGTTGCCAGAATTTCATGGTTCAGATTTGATTATGACTTGTTCTTAATTGTGGTTTAATGCTGATTTGGACATTTTGTAGAGCAGTAAATAAAATAGACTGTAGCAGGTGGGAGGAAACCGGAGTACCTGGAGAAAACCCACGGTGACACGGGTAGAACATGCAAACTCCACCCAGAGAGATCGTGAAATGTTGGTCCCGGGAGTCAAACCCACGACTTCTTTATTGGGAAGCCAGAGTTCTAACCACTCTGCTACCGTGCACCCTCGACATTATTCTTAATTTATTTAACAACAAGTCAACAAGTGCGGGTTCCCATGTGAGATCACCGTAGAGATTTAAAAAAAAAAAAAAAAAGATAAATGTTTGAAAACGTCCTTGGAGTTAATCACGTCTGTGGTGTGTCAGAAGACCTACATTTTTGTTTAACCCTCCTGTTATCTTCATAAGGACTATGTACACACCTTTGCTCCTCTCCTGGTCATTTTGACTCGAACTTTGTGGGTTTGTGACAATATTGTTGAGCAACTTTTGGTAGCTTTTTTTCTGAAGTTTTTGTGCACATATACATTAAATTGTTTTGGAAAAATAAGGTAAACTATTGAAATGTCATTTCAGGCACCTTAAAAATTGACTTTTTTTTTAAAATATCGTTTTAAAATGATTAAATAATAAATTTGACAGAAAATTTGACAGAAATTGTATTTTTCTAACTTTTGCTAGAAGTCTTCAAAGTAGTCATCTGGACAGTGTTTCCAAAGATCAAGACGTTTCGACTCTCATCCGAAAGTCATTGTCAATCTGATCAGATTGAAATTGACTTTCTGATGAGAGTCGAAACGTCTTAAGATGATTTTAAGATGAAAAAAATTGTGTATTGTGAATTCAGGATCTGCTGTTTTACTCTTTGCACCAAACCCCGCCCACTTCAGCCCCTCCACCAATCCCGTTTGACTTCTCCAGTGGGTGTGACGTACAGTTGGCCCCGGACCTCTCTCTGCTGCTCTGAAATATGGATGCTTCTTCTTCTGCTGCGCGTAGAACCGATCGCGAAAGGTCGTCTGGAGGTCAGCCACAGCCGATCTGGCCTTCCTCCACAGATCTGCGCTCTCCTGCTGCCCGCGTGAGCTACGGCGCGGGGTTAAAGAGAGCCAGCGCTGACCCCCCGAGAACCGAACGAGGCCAAAAGTTTTTTTCCCCCCGAATGCAGAAAGAGGCAGAAAATGGGGCTGTAAAAAAAAAAACCAACCTCCCAGGTATTAGAGCGACAGTAAAAGTTTAAAAATAAAGACAAACCGTGCCAGTGTGATTCCCAAAGCGGTCGTCATGGCGAGCTGAGAACTTTGGATTTAAAACAGGTTCTGATGTGCTTTACGCTAAAACATGCACGGTCAAAAGTTCACTCACAACTTTTGGGTCGGAGTGTTTTTTTTCAAGGGGCTTTTCTATGTTATAGTTTGATTTGTTTTGCTACAGCACAGATATACTTTTCTTCACAAAAATATAAAAATATTATCCTGATTTGTAACTCACTGTTCACTGTCTGATCCTTCAAGTATTTATTCATTCTCGTAGCAATGAACAGAACAGGAAATGGCCGTTTGTACATAATTTTTTGAAAAGAAACAATCCCACTGACGGAACAAACTTGGAAAATAAATAGAACTAAACTAAACAAAAAGGCAACACAGGTTCGTTTTTGATTGAAACAGAGGCAGGAATCCAAAATTAAGAAAATATACCATTTATTTAGCTTTTTTTATAATAAATACTTGGCTCATTTCAGTTTTCAGTTTAAAATACGTTCTGTTTCGCATTTGTTCTTGTTCCATTGAGTGTCATTTTAGTTCATGTTTAGTCCATAAGTTGCACTGTACGTAACAAAACCGTCCATCTTACTGGGAAGACGAGGCATTGGGACAACATTGAGTGAGAAGGCAACAAGACAGGCTATAGAGATGAAAGGCAAGACAACGGTCTCCAGGTGCACACCACGGCTCTTTTGGGCTAAAAAGAGAAAATGTTGTTAAGCTAACCGTACTACTGAAGAGGCAACGAAGGCTTAAAACCCCAAACATACCATTTTTAGCTGCACAGGACCACGCGTTGCGGGACTATGACGGCAAATCCACATCAATCACAGCGCTAGCCAAGAGCACGACATTACCCATGGCACCGGTGACAGGCCACAGCACTGAACCGAACAACAAAAACAACTCTTAGGATTTTAACTGCATTATTAGAATGTCTGAATATCGATAAATACCTGAAGAGCGGAGGGCGCGGAGCAACCACGAAGAAAGACACACGGAAGTGCGTGAGTCAGAGAATGAATAAAACCCGGAAGCGCTTTTTATTGGTTGACAGTTGTCGCGACCAGCCAATAGAAACAGTTTTCTTAATGAGCACGGTCTGCCTGCATTAGAGGGATTATTTGTTTATCAACACAGGAGATGTGCGCACCCTGTATGCAGAGAGCAGCCGCTTATGACACAAGCTGTAAAAACAACTCGAGCCAGCGCCGTTGTCAGCTAACTACAAGAGTTTATCACTATGAGAAAACAAAAGTTAGGCTGCTAATTCAACATTTGTGAATGAAATTTGATGATACGACCCTTAAAAGTTACATTCAGGTGAGTGCAAAAACAGCAAGCTTCAGGAAACGTCTGTCAGACCGGTTCATACCTGATCAAAACAGCTGCTCTTGTCCCTTTTTGTTGTTTTATTCAAAGACGTTTCCCCAGCCAACTAGATGGACAGTGGCACTTTCTGCATGGAGCATGTGCAGAACAGATAATCCCTCTATAGATAACACTAAACATTGATTGTTTTGGTTAACATCCTGTCATTCAGCAAATAACTGAACACTTGCAGACCTTTTTAATGTGTTGCTCTTCCGATATAAACAACTAATCAGAAAGCAGCAATAAAGACCTCACGATGTAACCTAAAAACAACCACATAATGACGTCACAGATACTGATTTGGAGCCTTTACAAGTAGCATTACTCAAATATTTGTGAATAAAAAAAGAAACTCTGGTTATGCTTCAAATACAGGAGTCAGCTCCATGTACTCTTTGACCTCTAATGATAAGTGTGTGTGTGTGAAGCCTGTGGTCAGACCCAGACAGCTCTTATCTACTGCTCATCCACGAAATACAGATGTGTTTGGAAGCCAGCTCAATGTGGCCGAGGCAGATAGAGCAGCAGGACAGAGGATGTGACAGGAGCGGCCCGGGACGATAACACTCACACTGACGACACAACAGAGGCACAGCAGGGGTTTGAACGGAAGGTGAAGTGTCTGCTGTTGTTTGCTCACGTATATTGTAAGAAAAATTAGTACAAGTGTATCATCGTGTCATGTTTTTGTAATGAGTGTTTGCCAGAATTGGACTTATCTTGGACAACCATCACCCAACACAGTATCACAGTAAAGCGTATATACAGTATATACCATGACACATAACAAGCATAGGAGGATTTAAGGATGTATGATCCGGCTTTTTCAGTTCCAATACAGATCTGATATTTGGCTTTAACTATTTGTCGATACCCGATATCAACCGATACCAATGTAAGGACTGACTGCTTTTTTTTCCCTTGAAAAAAAAAAATAGATTTGTGTTATGTAACTGTTATTTACCCAAGTTAGCAACTTAATCTGAATACAATTCCAATATAATGAGACATTCTTGAACAACACCAGCCTGTAAATAAATCTCATTATGTCAAATTAAATGCACAACATCAGCTGAACCGATATCATGAAGCGATACCTGATTCAGCAAAATCTCCTGGCTTAGCACCGATATCCCAGTATCGGATCGGTGCATCCCTAGAATGAGCACTATTTTACATCTTTTTGTGTATAAAGGATTTTTTTTTTTTATCAACACAGGCGATGCGCACACCCCTTATGCAGAAAGAGCCGCCGCTCATAGACACAAACAACGGAAACAAGTCGAAAAAGCTCTGTGTCAGCTAACTACAAGAGTTTATCACGGTGTGAAAACAAACGTTTTGCTGCTAAATCAACATTTGTGAATGAAATTCGACCCTTTGACCCTTAAAATTACATTCAGGTGAGTGAAAAAACGTTGAGAAAAACACTGTCTCAAGCTTCAGGAGACAGACGTCTGTCAGACCGGTTCAGACCTGAATAAAACAGCTGCTCTCGTCCTGTTTCATTGTTTTATTCAAAGAAGTTTCCCCAGCTAAGCTGATGGAGAGCGGCTCTTTCTGCATACCACATGCACAGTAGGGCGGAAAGTCATGTCGACTGAAAATCCCTCTCTTGTACAAGACCCAAATGAGCAACTTAATCTGAATAAAATGCCCAGTATTATGAGACATTCTGGATCAACAACTAGTCGCATTATGTCCAATTGAATATCATGCACAAGCATGATATTGGCTGAACAGATATCCAATACCAGTACCCTAGGATGAACACCAGTTTATGTATATGCTACGCTGTCTATTTTAAAAGATCTATTTATACAGAATACATTTTTTCAGATGAGTCCAATGAAAGGGGAGATAAAACAAGTCTATCATATATGCTTTAATTAGTAGAGGAAACAAGAGAAGACACGGGGAGAACATGCAAACTCCTCATAGAAAGACCCCGAGCCTTAGGACCTATAGGACATCTTACAATGAGGTCAGAATTCTAACCAAAATTGAATATGTTGGTTATTTTAGTTGGCATATTGAAAAAGTATTTACAGAAGGGATTTTAGTTTTGAAGTAAACTAGTTCTGACTGCAAATTTTGACACATTTTAGGAATTAAAATGTTAATAAATCAGGCTTTTTAAAAACATACAGCAAAACTTCAAAAGATTGTGAAATGTGGTGCGTGGGAGCTACTTCAGGGGCTACTCTTGATGCCCGAAAGCACTTTGAGAAAACATTTGGCCTCGTCTCAACTGCACTCTGTTAAAAAAAACATAAGAAACAAACCATTTCTTACTCAATATTCTTTTCCTAATTACATTCATGCTGTGTTTCCACTCCAGTACTCACCACTGGTTCTTGTTGATACTTGTTTTGTTGAGTTTTCTGTGATTAAACTCTGCTTTACCCTCCTCTGGGGCGGCTCAATTATTCACAACTATCCGACTGGGGCAAACATGATAACCCACATGCTATTATACTTGAATTAAATGAACAAATACATAAACCTCCCAGTGCGCTGAGGAGAGAGAGAGGTGCAGCCAGAGGAGAGAGGGTAAAGACGGGGGTGAAGAGTTGAAGCCAGAAAGTTTACTGTTCTGACACACTTTCACATTTACTCTACGAGACACTTTTGAGTTAAGCTGTAATGTAATGTAAAGCTTATCTAAGTTTAAAGCAATGGCAAGAGATGTCATCTTCATAGAAAAAAGATTGCAGGTTGATCTATTGGAAGAGACAAAACACAACCAAATAAAATTTTTCAATCTTAAAAGCAATACTAATGCGATTTTCATGACGCCCAAAGATGCTGCACATTTTTGCATTCACTTCAAAAAAATGTTTTGTTGTTCTAAAAATCTTTACTTTCTTGCCAGGATGTGGAGTGCTACATAGACTGATGTTTGTTTGCATGACACCTACAATCAGTCGGGACCTTTGCTGTTTCTCAAAAGGTACCTTGCCTTAGTCCGATCTGGCCGTCCCAATGTTCATGTCCTCCACAGGCATGTGCCCCTCCCTCATGTAAATGGTCTATTTATATAGCACTTTTCTACCTTTCCAGGCACTCAAAGCGCTTTACAATCTAGCATCCACTCACCCAACGCAGAAACTGAGACAGTGTGGGGTAAGTGTCTTGCCCAAGGACACAACGACAATCTACTCCTGTCGTCCCATTGTGGCACCTGGTGTTCTAACGGTCTCCCATCCAAGTACTAACCAGGCCCTTTCTTGCTTAGCTCTGAGATCTGACGGGATCAGGCTTTGAATGTGTGTTCTGCTGCTTATTATGTTCACTTGATTTGTCTGTTCCTCTGAAGCCTGTTCCATAAATCGTCAGTTTGGGTGAGAAAAGCCACTTGCCTTGGATTGTAGATTCTGGCTTTAGGAAACAGCTCATGTTTGACAGTAAGAATACCAGTTCACAGCCCCTCAATCAGTTTACATGGGCAATTTTTTAAAGGTGGGGTAGCTGATTTTTACAAACACAATTTAGGTTTTAAATCTGACAACTTCCTCTCATAAATCCTTGACACATGGTTAATATCGACATGAATTCATTTTGACTGCATAAATGGCTTCTAAACGTCTTTTTACAGACAACAAAGTGAAACTGGAGTGACCGCCCCAAGATCAGACAATCAGAGCGCAGCACTCAGCTCCTGATCAGAACTAAAATTCATTATTATTCAGTTCAGACATACTCAGAGGTCTCATTTTTTCACAAACTGCTGTATTTACTATGTACTTTTTAGTGGAAAGCACAAAGTTTACTAATTTACAACTAAAAAGTTAGCTACCCCACCTTTAAATTGGACTAGGCTAGTTACCTAGTTTTCAAAGCCTGCATACACCCTGACAAGGTATTGGTTTACTACTAGTGTACCACACTTGCCCTGGGCAGACAGACAGAAAATTGTAACTTATGAAACTACATTTGTCTAAAATCAAAGACAGACAGCTATCTGTATACATGTATTGCAGTAACAGAGGCGACCTAAGCATTACAACAGGCCTATTCAACTTAATGCCAGGTGCCAAATCAGCCCTTCGAGAATCTGATCCTAATCTTACAAAGCAGTTATCTTGATTTTATTGTATTATTACTGTCTGAAAATAAGATTTTTTTTTTTGTCAATTCCAGTTGTATTATTATTAGATTCCAGTGATGAATTGTTATCTTTTTTATATCCTAGCAAAACAATCCACTTTGCTCTTGTTGTATTAGCAAATCATATTTGAAGACAGCTAAAATATGCCCAAATAACCTAATTCTAAACCTAAATCACTAAATATTCTGTGAATATTTGGTGCAACCTCGTGCCTTTGTTGTGTTATGGCCCAGAAGCTATGGTCCTCGGTAAAATCTGGCCTCTGGAAAATCTACTTGAATAGCCCAGCATTACACATAAAAACACAATATTTACACTATAATACGTTTTGAACATTGTGTGTGTAGTTGAACTATGTGCCATTTGATGTGTATGACAGCTTAAGCCATTTCTGTATTGTAAGTTGCAAATCATATGGAAAAGTTTAGTTTATTTTTGTGGTTAGTAATAACTGTACTATCAAAAAATGTCAAGCTTTGTGGTGCGCACAGTTAATGTCCAGAATCTATGAAACTGTATTGTGCATTGTAATGTTTCTCTTATTTACATAAAGTTAATGTGCCATGTTTGTTCCACCCCTCCCTCCTTCTGGACACCTGCCCAACCTCCCTCTCCAGGATTGGCCTGTCCTGGTCCTGCTAGACGAGTCGTTTCCCTCTGCTCATGGACTCTGCTCTACAGAATTATAGTTAAATCTGTTATTAATCTGCTTATGTTAGTTACATCTACAGCCTGTCCGTCCATGGGAGTGGATCTCTTCTTCATTTAGTTTTTTTTTATAGCTTTTCCGTGCTGAGAAGGAGGTTCTAAGGATGCTTTGGACAATAATATAATAAATATATAATCTGCTTTGACATGACCGATCAATCAGTTTCTGAACGTTTATTGTTTTATTGAATGTTTTATTTTTTTACCACGTGTTTGCAAATTAACAATCTTGGGAAGCCCTCTGAGACAACTGTTGTTATTTGGGCTATACAAAAATAAATGATTTGATTTTGACAGAAGCGAGCTGTCATTTTACGCCATTGGGCTCTCTGATCATTACCAAGCATCCACACTCACACACCAGATTCATACTACACTTCTACTGTTGTACTAAGTTGTGCCTACGCCCAGCTTAGCTTCTGAGATCTGATCAACTCAGGCACTGGTTTAAGCAAAGTGTGTATCTCCAATGCTGTGACTTACAATGACAAATCATACAGAATCCTCCGTCTTCTTCTCACTGCAAGAATACCCCAGTATTTTTGTTGTCAGGTGAGGTTAATAAAAAGACAGAGTCAGTCTGATGTTTAGGGCCAGTGTAGATTACACTTAACAGTTTTATTTGGAATATTAAGACAATGAAGCATAAGCCAAGCACCAAGAGTGACAGCTACAAGTGTCATAGCATCATACGGCTCTTTCAAATGAACGGAGAATTACCGGAGAGAAAAACAACAACTGTAATCGTCTTTGAACAAACGGTGAAGCAGTTACATTGAACAGACAGTGAAATGTGACCATGATTATGCCATTTACACGCTCCAATCCTTTCGACCTGACGTCAGAGAGAAAGAGAGGGAAGCGAAGACACAAACGAACATACAACGGGACATGAAATGAGCAAATTTAGCTTCGTTAGCCTGGTCTTAAAGTAGCTTCGGTTATGGGTTGTGTTCACGGCATCATAAAACCTGACTTTCAAGTTTGAGCGGTCTTAACTCGAATGATACACTGTTATGTAAAGAAATAACCACAATATTAGCATTAGAATTAGGTCCACAGATGAAAAAAAAAGTTCTTAAAAGCAGTGAAAATATGAGTATTAACCTTATGCTAAGGTAAATTCTATGACAAACTGTACTTGGTCTATATGTGCCTAAATGGAGTCAATTTTTGTATAAACACTCAAATTTCATGTCAATTTAGTTGTTTTTAGGATTAAGACTTCCTGATTGTAAATTCCGACATGACACTAGGTTGTTTCCAAGCAACCATGTTGTACACTGGGCAAAATCTGACAGAAACACACAGTTTGTATGCTAACATGCCATAACAATGTGTCAGGGCTATTCAACATAAGGTCTGGGGCCAAATCAGGCCTTCCAACCAGTTAAGTCCGGCCCACCACCCACCTTCCAAACACTGGAAAACACCACCTTTTTACTTTACTTTGCATCTAGCGATACTTTAAACCTGTTTGTGCAGCTGAGTCCTAATTCTGCTTCAGACCTGGTTTGGTTCTGGGTTAGTCTTTGTTCAGGTTAGCATCTAGCCCTGCCGTCTAGTTATGTTCATTTATTAAATGGCGGTGTAATGTTGGTAAGTCTTTTATATTAAATGTTTGAATGAAGTTTGAATGCAGCAGATGTCATTTTACATTATACGGTTTTGCGCCCAAATTGTGTTAAAAGTGGTGGCCCGGGTTACACCTCCGGCCAAAAACCAAGCAAGAAAAAGTGACCCTACGGAAATAAAGTTGAATAGCCCTGATTTATATTCACAATAGGCAAAAATCTTCCAGATGAAGTCAAAATGTTAAGCAACATTATACACATTATTCCTCCCCACCCACTTTTCTTGGCACCGTACTTCTGGTTTAGCTACGGTTAGCTTTGCTTGAGATTGCCTTGCAATACAGACAAGCTAAAATTAGCTAGCTGAACAGAGCTAAACAGGAAGTGTGCTGCCAACAACAGTAGGAGAGATGAAAAATAAGGTGAATAAGGCTCGAGAAGGAACAAAAAAAAATGTTGCCATGGATACTTTGCCGTGTTGTTTGGGCCAATGGCAAAAGTTCATGGGGATACATTAGCAACACAATGTCAAAAACTAAAGAATAGACCCTTGGAATTGGATGAATTGTTAAATCACTGCTGGTAAATACTGTTATCTCTCTATAGTGTCAAAATATTCTTGAATAAACCCAAAATTTTAAAACCATCGTTGGTTTATTTGACCCTGTGCAAAGAAGTCGTTTATTTTCAAATTGTCAGACTTTAGCGTTAGCATTGACAGATTAACACATCATTTTATAAACATACTTTGGTGAAATATTTATCTCATTGTATTTAACATATTTTTAGAGAACTCAATGTTCACTGCCCAATCTTAAAGTATTTTTTCAATTTTAGACTGAGGCAGTTAAGCCCCATAGAAAAGAACTAAACAGGAAATGAACATGCCAGCAGGAAGTAAGCATTTTTGAAAATAAATAAGCCAACTGACTTCTGTGCACACAGCCAATATCGGGCTAACTGAAGATTCTACTGACACAATTTCTAAAAATGTGACGTCACGTGAACACAACCCATTAACATCTTCTCATCCCAAGCCTTAAAATCAGCTTCACCGATTGGTCGCTACGGCAGTCCCACGACAACCTTCACATCCCATAATAGTCCTCTTTTTCTTTCACATCCAGACAGAAACTTTTGTGCACAATCAGCATAAAGTGACGGGATTTCAACCAAACCGACTCCGGGTTGTTGTTTTTTTTTGCATATCAGGGATCATGAAAAATAATTACTCTCATACATAGTTTTTTACTCTGTTTTTATAGCACCTCTTAAATATATAAAGGGAAACGTGAGCTGTCTAAAATATCTTCTATAAATTTGTCGTACCTTTTTTCCAAACGCTGTTGGTGAAACGTGAAAGACCAGACCCAGATCAGAAGCTACATTAGGGCAGATAAATAGATTCTTATGAGGACAACACAAGGTTTTTTTTTATGGCATTTTTCTCCTTTGGACACAGAATTAGTTAGCATCGGTAGTAACTGCGTCAGACCTCTTTTCCACCAAGATTTTGCAACTTGAGTTTTTAGGTTGCGTCAAAACCTTACTCGATGTGCAACGAAGCTGAAAAAACTACATGAATTGCAAAACTATTTATCTGACTCAAGGAATTCCAGTTTGCATAGTGTTTATATATTCTCTTATATCTCAATCTCGCACATTTAATTTACTACATCATCATAAATTGTGTTAGATTCTAGATTGTATTCATGTAATTTGGTCAAATAGTGATCAAGAGCCAGTTTTGACTATAGTAATAACATTACTCTAAAATGTCTAAAAGTCAGATTCACAATTTTCGTTCTTGTGATTTTTATTAGCGATTAGACCAGACATGTCCAAACTCGGCCCAGGGATGAAAAGCGTCTCTCCGGCAAATATCTCTCATAAGTCACGTTTCCACTAGCCTATTCGGCTCGACTGTATTTGGTTCAGTTTCTGTGGAACTCTGGTTATTTTTTGGGCCCTGGATATAACCAGACTTAGTAGGGATTAATGTTCTTAATGACACTGATTGGCCACTGTGAGCTTCATAGATATTTACTGGTTATGAGCAGTTGCTAATGGAGATGGTACCTGATTCTAAAGCATAATGGAAACACAACCTGGCCAGTAGAGCCAAGTAAAGTAAAACAAATTAGATTAAGGAGCAAGCAGGGTTAGTGGAAATACCCCATTATTATTCTTGAAAAATTGTCCCAAACTTAAATCAGTGATTCTCAACCTCATGATTTCTGAGTGTTTCCCAGATCATGTGAAAAATGTAACATTAAGATTTTAAACAAGGTTTGAGAGCTTCAAATACAGTGAAAGGTGTGTAAGCCCATTTGCTGGTCTAGAAAATGAGTTATCTAGGCGTATGTTTCAAATTAAAACCAAACAAGTCTATCTTTCACTTTGCAGGTAGCCTAGTTTTTGTGTTTGGTGGTCGCAAATGGCTACAGTTGCTATTTTGGGGTCACAACTGAAAACGGTTGACATCCACCGATATAAACTACCATTTATTAACAGTTTACTGTTGTTTTGAGGTTCTAAGCATAGATGTTGTAGCTCTGTTTAGTCAAAGGTAAATTCTCTCGTTTGAATTTTTCAAAGTCGACTACCTTGTTTGTGGCCTTTATGAAAAAAGGTTTGGACACGACTGGATTAGACCACTAAAATGTTACAACAAAAAACAGCATTTAAACAATATTAGTTTACCTGTCTCCATCTGTCTTTAAAGATGTAAGATGTTTGGTAGAGTCTACTATCCCCTTTTCTCCATAAAGATGATTTGCTTTGCCTTTAGAATTGTACACAGTAGTAAGGGTTTCTACTAAGCAAGAAATAAATTGTACAGTATGAAATGGTTTTATGTTTTTATAAATAAATGTAATAAGTATGTTGTACTGTGGAACATTCTGGCAAAGCAATAACATCACCATGGAGTCAAGCAGGGGGCGGAGTCTACTAGAAACATCTTACACAAAACAGACGTCTGCCACCTCAAATTTTGCGTTTTATCCATGTGAGAGACAGAAAATGTCAAGTTTTTACTCACCCTTACCTATTTTGCACAAGAGCAAATGCTTAATATATGACGCTCAATTGAATTTAAATATATGATGTTATTTGAAGTTGACTGGAATGTGGCTGTGTCGTAATAAAAACACTAATAGTAGTTTTACAGCCCAGAGCAAGATCTTGGTTCATCTCGGTGCAAAAGAGGTCTCGCAGACAGAGTGCATCCTGGGTAATGTGGTCCATTTTACACACCCTGGGGTTTAGTCTGTGTTTAGTCTGGGTCTGCCTGGGGTTTTGCGTGCGACAGTGGAAATCCTATATCTGAAGCGCGTGTGCAAATGAGTTCATGAGAGAGAAAAAAACATCTTTATCAGGCTCCTATTACATAGAATTCATCATTCATCATACGTACAATATCTTTTTTTCTTCCTAACGCTAAGGGGTTATATGGCAAACATGTGCTACGGTTAATGTCACAAATTTCCCATGGGGAAAACGAGGCATGAGGGTCCGGGGACTGGACTCTCCAAGCGTTCTGGGGCCTGCCTGAGTTCACGATAGCGGGACAGGGAGAAAGGTGGGGCAGCAGAGAGGCGGTTCATAGGGGTCGAAATGATCCCCTCACTCCCCTCTGGTCCCAGGAACCTCCGTGTGGCTCTGTGTAAGCACCAGAGTTCAAACAAGCACCAGTCTGCAGCAGGGAAACTATACTTTCTGAACTGCACTGAATAATTATGCAAAAATGACCTGAAACTAGGGTTGTTCCGATACTAATAAAACGTCCGATATCAGGTATTTTTTCAGGTATTGGTATTGACGAGTATTCATGCCAAATCTCCGATCCGATATTGTCCTGAATGAGGAGCTGTAGATGCAGCCGCAGCAGCGATTCTCTGCTCGGGGCTAATGCTAAAGCTAACAGTCAGAGCAGCTAGAAAAGGTTCTGTGGAGACTTTCAACCATTAAAATACTCCATAAATGCAGACAAACATCTGTTTTACTTCTGTAATGTTTCATTTAGTCTTTATAGTAGAAGAATTGTGGTCAAAGTAACTCTAAAAATGGTCCAACAGCAGCGCTAGCTAGCGGCGCTAACAGGCTAACATGCTAACTCGGACTTTTGTTTACATTGCATGTCACAAGGATATGTCTTACAGGCCTCACTGTTGTTTTTATGACACACAGAGGTGGAAAAGCACTAAATAATTGTGTTGAGTAGGCTATTATTTAAATTGAATAATGATTTAAATTTGAGTTAAACGCTGTACCTAGAATTTACTTTTTGAGCCAAGATAACGCAATATTATTAGTATCGGCACAGGTATCGGTATCGGCACCTACCCTGAGTCAAAGTATTGGGATCGGTTCCAAAGAAATAGTATCGGAACAACACTACCTGAAAAAGCACATTCATCTTGATTTGTTTCACATGTCTCAGTATAAAAGTTACTAAAGTATTACTAAAATGCATTAAAAAAAGCATTATTATTAAAATATGATCTAAAACTTGCCCATCAAGATCACACCAAATTGTCAATTATTTCGAGATCCAAAGGCTATTTTTCTCTTGCACATTGAGATTTGTTTAATAGTTGAAATATATAATTTAAACACAAATAAGATATTTCTTTATCTTTTGAGGAAAAAAAGAGGAAACATCTATTTCAAATGCTTAAATTACACATTTTATGATTGAAAACAATATACAGTAAAATAATGTAATTTCACATACACTTTCAGGCAGTGCGGTTTGTGAAAATATTTGAAATCTTTTGGACCAAATGAAAATACTGGGACTTCACATCTGAGCTCACTATTATTGTTGTTTAAATACCTATTCTTTTCTAAGAATGAAATGATGTGTCCTGTTAAAACAATATAAGAGTACAAAAGCTGCTTTCAAGTGTAAAAATGTGAATACTGAGAAATGCAAACCTACATTTTAGGTTCAAAACAACAGGTATTTGTTCAACGTATTAGAGATGTTTGGGCTTTGAAATGTGAACTAAAACATAACTACGAAAGCTACAGAGATGGGTGATAAATGGATCATGAAATATATGTATCTATATAGGTTCATGAAAAGCTAAGAGATTTTTTTTTTTTAATGTCTAGAAAGCGTATTTATTTTTTCAGTCTGTGACCACTTATAAAAATCACATTTGACTAATGCTTACTTTTTTATTTCATAATCACTGAGTTTCATTTGTATTGCCAATTTGCACTGAAGTGATTACAATATAATTTTGTTTTGCACTTATTTATGTATTTTTTACCATCCATTTTGCATGTCTTACTAATTATATACTTGTTTTTATATAGCAAGAAGGCCCTGGGTTCGACTCCCGGGGCCTTTCTATGTGGAGTTTGCATGTTCTCCCCGTGTCTGCGTAGGTTTCCTCCTACAACTAAAAACATGTCCAATGTGCCTCCCCTCTCCCCTCCCCAGGACTACAGATGGAAATTAGCTGTAAGCTACAATCTGGTGCAAGCACGCCTTTGTGGTTAATGCAAAATTGTACATTGTCCATAGTTTCATTCTAATAATGTAGAAAAATCAGAATAGGTCTCCTTTAAAGTGCATATGCCAGGTTTCGACAAATTTTCCTTCCAAAGAGGAGAGGGAAAAAAAGACATTTTCAATTTTCTTGCAATTAACATATTTTAATGACATAAATTTAACAAACCCCCTCTTATGCGCAACATTGTGACTATGCATTGACACTGCCGCAAAGCGCTTTTTTTTTCCTGCGCATTTCTAGCTTCGACGTATAAACCTCACTAAACTTGAAACATCCAGGACAGAGGGCAGGGCAGGACAGCTCAGCGCGCTACATCACTTTCTTCTTCTTATCTGCTGGACGCGGACAGACGGAGCACAAACAGGTGGCCGGCAGGAGCGGTTATGAGGAAAAATGGCCTCCCGCAGTAACACGGCAGCGTTCAGGGGTGAATTTATATCCCTCTCGCTGAAATGAGGCCTGAGAGAGCTGCTGCGGAGAGAGGAAAAGGGTAAGCCGGGTTCAGACGGGGATATTTTTGGGGCTGTTTTGAATCATTGTGTCAGGTAAGGTCAGTCCGTAAGAGAAGAGTTTTGCTTTTACAGGAGGTTCACTTTTGGTTTAGGGATGCAAGAGTTGTGAAAATAAAATAATTAAGGTTGTGTTTTGACAATGGCAGTTACTGGAATACATTAAAATATGTTTTATTACAAGTGGCATTACTGAATCAAAATGTTCAAAACGAATAAACATTTTGAATTATACGCTAATCTTAAAGGTGCGCTGTGTAACTTTCTGGAGAAAAAAAAATCTCATCTACATAAAACAGTACGGTTAAAAAGTTAAAACCATACTTTGGGACATTCTGAATGGGGATAAATACATTTTTTCTTTTTTTTGAAGTTCCTTTTGGATTGCGCTTTTAGGTCATAAAAGGAATGAAGCTTAGCAATTTTTCAGGTTTCATTTATTGAAATATATAAATTTATATAACTGAAACATGGATTTTTAGCATGTTTCTAAAGGTTGTTATTAATGCAAGAAAAACATGATATGGCAAAATCCCTAACACACTGTTCTAATTCATCAATTCTTTCATTTATACTTTTTATTGAAGGGCCGAGGATGCTTGTTTCGGTCTGAAAATCTGGCAACACTGATCAGCTTTTGACAGCTGGATTTAGCTGTTGATGGTGAATTGTGTTTAGCTCAAAGACAATAGGAAAAGAAACGATCTACAAGAATCGTGATCAAATCCAAGAAAACTGTAATATTACTTTTTTGCCATATCACCCAGCTCTAATCTAAATGACAAAACCTTGCTTTTTTCAAGCATATTTTTGGACAAAACATTACACAATGCACCTTTAAAGTTGACCTTCACATTTCATTGAAACTAACTAGATTTATATTGGAAAAAAAAAAATTGACAAAGCAATTTACAAATGTCTTTCCGTTTTAGCTATTTTCAGGGTTAAAATAACATTTTCTGTTCATAAAACATGACACCACAGTCATGTAATGTTGCTTTGAAACAATGCAATGAATTGGACCTTAACTCTGATTTAATGTTTTTTTTTTCTTTTTTCTTGGGGCATTAAAATACACTAGAATAATTGTTCTCAAAGAAAAAAATAAGGGTTGTGAGATGATTTCAAGATACAATTATACATTATAATTTATTTTTTTTTTTTTTTACTGGGAGCATTATATTTGACAGATTTTGGACATTTAAAACAAACTACCAAAATAAATGCATTTCAACCTAATTTTATCATCTTTTCAACTTCAAATTACTACAGACGTCCATTTTGTTTTGCGTGTGAGGTTATTTTGGGGGTCCTCATCTGTCATTTTGTCAGGTATATATTTACATTGCCATAAAAAAAATATTTTTTACAAGAAAATGTAAAATGTCCTCGTCTCCCTGTGACGTCATCGGTTTTGAACTTTGCTCTACTTTGTTATTTTTACCATAATTTCTTTCTTCTTTTCTTCACAAACTTGTTCATGTTAAACTATAAATTAACGTATTAATCTGCCAAATTAAGTTCAAATTGGAGAAAATCTGACGCACTGGTAAAAAAAACTCGATATCTATATAATAAACTCTATTATAGTGAATCATTCTTTGTTCAGCTCATTGCAGCCTTATTGGTGATGTTTTGATATGTAGTTATTTGGTTAAACAGGACATTTAGTTTAATCTTACTCTTCTAAAACACTGAGCAGAGGCTTGTGTGGCTCTCTGCAGACAACTGGATACTCTTCGTTCATGAATAATGCCGTGTCATTAGTCCAAATATCCGGTTTATGTATCATAGACACATATGCGCTGAAATATGAGTCCGTCTGAGACCTCCAGCTGAACTTTTCCGGTTTGTGATCTCATTAATATTTCAGATTTATGCCACAGTTTTACCTCTTCTGCAGCAGCACTGTCATGAAGCCGTCCTCCTCTAAACTCCTGACGTGCATTTAATAAAAGATGAGATTTGTGAATATATATGGGTCTAAATGTGTTCTGATAAGAGTAAATAGATTCTTTGTAATATAGGCTAATATAGCCGTACTTCAACATACCTACTTTGAAAATAGGTAAATAATGTTTAAAAGTATATGCCATAGATTCTGATATTTGAACATAATATCTCTGCAGCTGCTTCATGATTATGTTTGAAGTGGACTGAATACTGCTCTAATAATGTGTGGGAACAAAGATATTCTTATTCTAAGCAGGACACATCAAACTCATCCATTATTGATCACAATTAAAGGAACTGTTGTGTTTCTCTGAAGCAAAGCCCTCACCTGTCAGAGATTAGCACCAAATATAACACTGCAGAGCAGAGTCCACTGTCACTGCAGCGACTCTGCTCATCACACATTTAGAAAGGTTTTGAAAACTATGAACATGGCTTAAATGTGAGGATCTTTAGTGTTAGAAAACGAGTTGAAATGACATAATTTATGATCATTTGACATAACTCTCCCGAATAAGCTGCAGACTGGTGCGACTCAGTGCTTCCACACAAACACGCGGACAGTGCGCTGTACACATGTGACCACTGGGCGACAGGGAGGCATGCAGGTCACAGGCAGGTGGCGCTGTGGGGTCAGGCAGACATTTAGCACAAAATGGAGAAAAAACACAAAGTGCTGATATTTGTGCCTTCCCTCTCTCTCAAAGAAATCCTGTTACACAAGCCGTGTGCTTGCCGTTATACTGAGTATAATCATATATTTGTGGTGTAAGTAATAACTAAAGATTAGAATGAATCTGGTATAGCTTGTTACATTTAATTCCCACCAAAGAGCCGCAGTCTCCTGATCAGGAACATCTCTAGTTCAGTTAATCTCAGACTATTTGAGCTTGAGCGGAGGCTCTCGCTCTAGCCAACGCACTCGTACTTTCTGTTTGTAATGATACTCCTTTAAAAAGTCCTGCAGTGCCGGCGGCAGAGGCAGAGCACCAATGCCGTCGTACGAGGTCCGGCGACAGATGGCAGCACGAGCCAAATGCTGCAGTGAGAAAGGAAAGGTCCTGTGCAGGGGCGCGGTCAGCAGAGGCTCAAAGAACATACAGGCGCTGGGGTCTTTGTAGTGCTCCAGCAAACCTGTGACTGTGGACGAGTGGAACACGCACGGGTCGTGAGCGTCGAAGCTGAAGTTGTGGTTCCACTGCTCGATGCGCGCGTGTAGTGAACGGTTGTAGCGCCGGAAGCTAACGGAGAACAGGTAGTCCTCCTGCGCAGAATCCCGCAGCAGAAAGGTGCCCTCAGGCCGGCCGTCCAGCAGAGCCTCGGCCTCGTATCGATCCATCACGCCCCAGTAACAGGGCAGAGCGCTGATCTGCAGCAGGTCCGGCACCAGGCAGTGGATGTAGTCGATCTGAGTGTGAACCTTCCAGGGCCCCGGCTGCTGCCGACTGTGGCCTTCCCCCGAAGCGTGTCTCTGTTTGGGTCGTCTCGCCTGCAGACAAAGTGTGGTGGAATCTTCCTCAGAGTCACAGTCCTGAGACGAAGCCCCCGTGGCCCCTGAGCGGCCCTCGGCTTCTGCCAGGCCTGGGTCATCTTTGGTCCCAGTTTGTAGAGCGTAGAGCTGGGGACGGAGGCTTCCAGAGTGTGGATCTGTGCGTTTGGGGGCGGGTCTACGCCCTCCTCGATACTAAGACGACGCCGTTCCCTCAGACGCTCCTCCTCGTCCTCTGGAGACGTCTGTCCTGGTTCAAAGGCGTCCAGCAGCGCGGTGGAGGAGTGCGGGCTCACGGGGGCCGTGTGCTGCTTGATCAGATGCCACTTATGAGCCAGGTCAGAGCCCGGAGGAAAAGGGCAGGTCTCCAGCATCAGCTCCGTCAGGTGGATCTTACGTTTGGTGGAGATGGGGGACTTGGCAGAGCGAGAGCGCCTGTGAGTGGGCAGAGGCAGGCACAGACCCACAGTCTCGCTGAGACGCTGCCTCAGGGTGCGGCCATTGACCCCTCGGCCCGGGACAGAGTCGCACAGCTCTGGGGCTGAGCTGACACCATAACGCCTCTCTCTCCGGCTGCTCCTTAGCCGGCCTGAGCGACCCTCCAAAGAGCTCTGTGTTTTGGTGGAACATGAGTGTTTTTTCTTGCCGCCCCAGGGCGCGTGGCGAGAGTACGAGTCTCTGCGGGCCAAGGGCACACCGGCCCCTCCCCGTAAATCCTCAGTTTCCTTGTCTAAGGAGATCTCCACAATCTGCGGGATGTCTGACACACAGTTGTGATGGCGCCTCCCTGTGGCAGCGGGGGCAGGTTGTGGGCTCCGGGCCGGGCTGGAAGGGGTAGAGGGCGGGCCTCAGAGGTACTCAGCTCTACCACACAGTGCACCTCATCAGCCTCAGGACGCACCTCTGACGCTCCACTGCTGCTGTGGAACAGGGTCTGACATCTGCTCTTCAGGTTACTCCACATGGTCCTGTGTCTCAGCCTCGGACCTGCAGCAGACACAAAAGTGGCTTTAGACACAGGCTCACAGGGAACAACAACAAAGTGACATTTTAGAGAAAGAATCCAGCACAAAGAAGTAACGCAGTGATAACATCTCCAACAATCAGATGGAGATTTGTTTCTGCACAGCCTCTGACACAGTTTTGGAAAGCCTCCTAGGCCTAGGTTTGGAGCATGCTGAATGTTCTACATTTAAATTCCCCAGACTGCTGTGTATCTAGTAATTAGACATGGTGTGGGCTGGTGTGAGAGGAGAGAGCGAGCACGGCCCAGCGTGAGGAGTTGCCAGGCAGACGTGCAGCGGCACAAGGCCACAGCTATAAATGACTGAGGATCTGCTCACAGCTGATGTGAAGTATGTACTGTATTACTGAGCCAGTCTAGACCTGACCGGGCCTGGGCCTATCGCACACACCCTGCTCCTACTCCTGCCGCTGCTGATTTATCTCTCAAACAGTAGTTGACATGTATTTGGACGTGTCGGCCCGTCACAGTGTTGACACATGAAGCACATTATACAAGCAGCAGCCACCGGGAAGGCGCTTCACCAGACACAACCGCTTTATGGGTTTCGAGACATTTTTGCTGGATAATTGTTACTGACAAAAAGCCAGTCCCTGCAGGAAATGGGACAGCCAATTACTGCAACATGCTGAGTCTGCAGCCTTTATTTTAATTGATGGAAGGTTCAGCATAAATCTAACAGCTATAAATTTAGCTGTCACTGCCAAAAGAGCATTAGAAAGACTGAATTTCTTTTCTTTATCTGGATGTACTGAATGGTCTACTTCAATAGTCTAGTACAGTAAAAAACAAAACATTTCTTCTTCACAGTCGCGTTAAAACTGGTTTAATTCACTCACGCTCACAGTGATCAGTCACCTTATAGCACCTCTGCCTCTCGTCTGACACTTTGGCCCTCGGCGCTGATCAAAGACTCCACAGAAGATTTGTTTAACCGGGTTTAATACAGTCACATTTCAATCTGAAATCCTGAGCAGATAACGGTGACAAACGATCGCTTCCTGAGACTCAATCTAAAATCTATGAGACGGGAAGCTCTGGTCACGTCAATATCAATCTGTCACATTAAGAGCTTTTGTTTCTGACTAATGGTGTTGATTACGTTAACTCAGTGTTGTCAGAGCCACACAGTGCATTTCTTTTTAAAGTGTATTTTTACATTTTACAGATATGAAGTCAAATTACCTAAATATCTGTTGAAATCGGTATCGAGTTTTTTTTCAAGTATCGAATCGGGTTTGAAAATTTTAGTATCGTGACAACACTACTTTTCTGTGAACTCAAATGAAATAAGCCAAATCACAATTGTAGTGTGATTCATCTGCACTTTCTATTTTCTTTAATAAAATCAGCTTTTTTTTTTTTCATAAATATAACAAATTTAATGTATTCAACAATAGGACGGTACTCTGTGCACAGCTTGTTGGCAATACGTGTATTGATACAAGGAGGCCTATCAGGATACATATTGGGATGCTTAAACTCATTACAAATGTTACACACTGGACACTACACATATGTGTATGTAACATTAAGAGCAGTGTGAAAATGTATTTATTCTGCATTTGGTTATTGTAACTAGGTGTCAAATTAGTGCATTAATTGAGATTAATTAATTACAGACATATTAATTGAGTACATTTTTTAATCGCATGATATCTATTTTGAAAACTTTAACTGGTGATGAGTAACAACGAGACAAAAAAGAAGCAGGTGAAAGTTATTGAACTGGTGAACGAGAATGTATGTTCAAAGACTTCCAGTCTTCATTTTTGCAATAATAATATTCCATCTGTAACAATAATGTAATTAAAGGACTATACTCAATTTATTGCAACAAATAACTTAAAAACAATTTCTCCTAGTATTGATGTCTTGTTAATGTATCTATTCAGGTGGAAATTAGTCCGCAAAGTCCTGTCTATGTCTAATAAAATTCCTTGTGTCCAACTTTTCTGTTTTTGTTTTTAGCATGTGGCTAACTGTTGTTAACATGGAATTCACCTCGCTGCTAACAGCTGTGAAAAAACATTTAAACATATGTGAACCATTCTAAAGTTCAGAATGCATTACTAAGTGAGGAAATCATGTAGACTGAAGTAAGAATTTAAAATGAATTATTTCTGTTTATATACATTTTTAAGGATACAAAAATCAGTACTGTCCCTTTAATTAAATTGGATAAAACAAAACAAAAACACTTAAGTTGAGTGTTTTTCTCAGCAATTTTTAGATGTGATAATTAATTACAGATCATAATTACTGTAATTTCTGGATTATAAACCGCTACTTTTTCATGAGCTTTGAACTATGCGGCAAAATGATAGATTCTCATAGACTTACTATTAACAAGTGCGGCCTATATATGTACTTTATCATTTTCGTACTTCAATCTAGTGGTGTGGCTTATATTCAGGTGCGCTGAAATTACAGTAATTAATTTCTCTATTTTTTAATCGCTTGACAGCACTATTGTAACATAACTAAAGTTTTATTCTTCTTAACATTGATTTTAAAGAGTGCTGTACTCGAAACAATTTGAAAACATGTTAACAGGTATAATACAATAGTTACTTTCTCATTTTGGTCAGTAAGTCAAATGTTGTACTTTACAAGCCTAATTTACTTAATGTACTAAGATGAAATTTTAAATTATCCATAAAATCAATTGTGCTCTGATAAGGACAATGTAGAAAAAAAATGTACTCAATGTGCGTTTTTTTTTTTTTTATTTGCATGATTTAAAATACCCATTTGGCAGATGTTTTCCAATTTTTTTTTCAAAACTATATCTTGATGTGTATTGTATTGGAGGGAACTGAATTGGGATGAACATGTATTGGGATATGTTTTGTATCAGAAGGCTCTTGGCAATAGCCCTTTTCAACAGTTAAACCTACTCAAGTTAACAAATCAAAAACAATGAAAAGTAATTTACCAATGAAAGAACAGCAACACTGACAGAAGAAGCACACGTTACTGTGTCTCTCACTCAGAGCATAAGTGTAGTGTATTTTCAGTCAACAGAGGAGAGAAGACTGTGAGCTGTGAAAATGCTGATGCACAAACTCGTATTGTAATCTCACACCGAGTCGTGTCCAACGCAAACGTAAGGCACCTCTTATCACCAAATCTGAAAAGCACTCCATTTTCCAGTGAAGTTAGCATTCAGCTTCACAACAAAACAAACTGGTCAGGAGAAAAGGACAATCTCTGCTGAATGAAAACATCTACTTGTAAAATGAACTTTCATGTCATTGGATGTGTTTGTTTTAAATAAAGCTGGTGTTAGGTTATTTACCTTACACTAAACAGACCTGCTCCACCTCAAATTTTGATTGAATAATACAAATAATCCAGATGTTGTACTGATCACACACAGGGAATATACACATGCTGTACCTTGTTTGAAAGCTTAGGACCTGTAGAATTCAGTGTTTATTTTAACAACCCATGTATCTAATTGAGATTATTCTGCTAGATAGCACAGCTACAGTGTTAGTTATTTTCTCCTTTATGGAGCATCTGAAACACTATTTATTACACCAGCACGTCAAACACATGTGATTTAACATCCATGTGTTTGACGTGTATTGCCGATAGCTGATGACAAAATGGGCACAAAAATGTGTAAAAGAGTGGAGCTAAAAGAGATAAACAAGAAGAAAATGGCTAACGCTGTAGCTGCGCTATCTAGTAGGTTAGTCTCAATTAGATACATGGATTGTTAGAAAAAACCCAGCGACTGAATTCTATAGGTCAGGGGTTCTCAAACTTTTTATCCAAAGGTCCGAAATTAAAACACGATCAAGTTCAAAGGTCCGGATGAAAAAGTATAACATTTATTATTGTCATTATTCAACTTTATGACATTACATTAAGTGCTTATAGCAGAGTGTAAACATTTAAGTCATGTAAACATAACATAACATGCATTTCAATGCATGTTATGTTATGTGCCCCTGATAGATATAAATTGTAGTGCTCCCCACGCCCCCAACCCCCATCTCAAAATAAATTTGTATCTAATTTAAATCTACAGACAGACCCTTAGACCCATAAGCTCTTAAATACAAATATATTTCAATCTAACAAAGTTCTGGTGTAATTTTTAAAAATTCAATGCAATTTCCTGTATTTTGGTGCGTTTTAGATGTGATGATCCTATTGTGTGATGTTATTTTTAATATAATTAAAAAGACATGAGGCAGTTAAATAAACAAAAATACAAATAGGGCCCCCCCATAGAGGCCAGATTTAGGGGCCCCAGCCCAGATGCCTTTAGCTCTGCCCCTGTAAAACTGGGCTTTAGGGGCGTCAGTGATTCGGCCTGATAGGACTGTCCTGAGTGATCAGAGCAGGGAAACACGGGAGCTGCTGCATTTGTAAGGTTAGTGTATGTTTTATGTCACATTCAGGCAAAAGTAAAAGTTGTAAAGACCACTTTAAACATTTCCGCGGTGCGCCGTTTTGAGCGATTTTCTCCGCTGTTATTTACACACGTTATCTTTCAGTGTACATTTTGGGCCTTTTCTCCGTGTATAGAAGGCAGATTTGAATAAAATAAAGATCAATATGAACCTCCAATTTCACAGAATATCACTGGGAGTTCGAAATGCTTCTCAAAGAAACGATCTGTCTTTTAAGTAGCTCTGTTTCGACGCTGCACTGACAGTCGCATGCACGCAGCTTCCCGAGGGAGGGAGGGAGAGAGAGAGAGACGGAGAGAGAGAGAGACGGAGAGAGAGAGAAAGGGAGAGAGACGGAGAGAGAGAGACGGAGACGTGCGGTAGGGAGGAAGCGCTTCTGGTGGAGAAGCACTGTAAACATGTAAACGCAAGGTCCGCTCATGGGTGTTGTAGAGCACAGAATTAAAAATACGAGGGAACGGCTGCCCGCGGTCCGGACAAAATGGTCTCGAGGTCCGGATCCGGACCGGAGTCCGGACTTTGAGTAACCCTGCTATAGGTCCTAAGCTTTCAAACAAGGTACAGCGTGTGTATATTCAGTACAACATTTGATGTTTATTTGTGGCTGATGTAACTTAGGCAAACCGCGGGCTATCACAGCGATCCGAACGGCAAACGATTATTTAAATACTTTAATGGTTGCTTTCATGTGATCCTGAGAAAATATGTCTTGCTTATTTGTTGGTGCACATGACCAGAGCATATTTGGAAAAAATAACCTACTTGAAATATGATTTTTCCGCAAGTTTTCTCAGCAGGTTACGCCAATGAAATGAACGGGGAAGGAGCTGACCGGAAGTGTGTGTTTCCGAGATCTATGTGTAACGGTAGAAAAAGTGGGCGGGCGAAATAAGATAGATAGAGGGATTTTTTTGTTTATCAACACGGGCGATGCGAGCGCACCTGGTTTGCAGAAAGAGTCACCGCTCATTGACACAAACCGTGGAGACAAGTCATTCACATGTACATGATTACTCGAACATGCACAAATCAATTCAAATACAATTTGGGGTAAAATAATCACGGGAGAATGTAGTTATAACAACATTAAAAAATATTTGACGAAATAGGTCTCCTTTAATAAACTAAGATGTGTTGGATAGGCTGCTAGTTGCAAAGAGATGCAAGACAATCAATATCAATATAAATGTAAAATATGAAAACACATAGTCTACCATTATTCTCAAAAGTTGAATAGCCTACTGTTTTGAAGAAATGAATGTCCTCAGTAAAACAAAGTTAAAGTCATTATAATTATGCAAAAAACTCTACTCATGTAAAAAAAAAAATCTATATATATATTTTTTTTACTTGAAATGTGTTTCAGAAAATACACTTCCTAGTGTTATGTCATTGTTTTTATTTTCAACATATTTTATAAATTGTTCAAGATTCGTGCAAACTATCATTTTGTAACGGTCTAACAGCAACGCTAGCGCGCTAACAGGCTAACATCCTAACTCGGACTTCTGTTTACAATGCATTTCATTAGGAAGAGCATCTTTTTACAGGCCTCACTGTTGTTTTTAATGACACGTAGAGGTGGAAAAGCACTAAATAAGAATATACTCAACACAGTTTTATGAAAATATACATTTGACTCTAAGATAGGCAATTACATAACAGTTACAATCAACACATCTTTATAGGAAGTAACAATAGCCTATTTTATATACACTATGTAGCTCTTTTAATGTATTCATTTGCTTTTTTAGACTAATAAAATTGATTACTAATTTAAATTTGAGTTAAAAGCTGTACCAATAATTTACTTCTTTAGCCATTATAATGCAATATTAGTACCTACCCTGAGTCAAACAATCAGTATCGGATCGGTTACAAAAAACTGGTATCGGAACAACACTGAACACAACTGCAGACTTTGTGCTTTTGATAAAGAAACAACATCAAAACAAGGTGGAAAAACGTGTGTAATAGAGGCCCTTTAACAGTCACTAAATTCTCAGGACACGCAACAGCATCAAAAAATAAAAAAATACCTCATAGATTTATTGGTTAATGCTGGATGCGTGGGGGCGCTTAAAATATGCTCTCTGAACCAAACTCTATTAAAAATTTAATTGCAAGTCAAATCGCAATTCCATTTGTTGGATAAAAGCCAGTCTGTGTGCCAACCTTCACCTCCGTCTGAACTCTGCACTCGTAATGATGATACAGTAACAGTATGAACCGATTTTTGAATCAAATAACACAGATATTATTCATAGTCCGCCCTCTTAAACGCAGTGAGCAGATAATATAATGACTCATGTGGAGTTGTGGACAGAAGTACAGTTTGTGTCTAAAGGCTTGGGTCCAGGACTAAAGAGAAGAAATGCCAGTGACTAACACGGACAAGAGCAAGTTACAAACCTTACGTAAAGTGAGTGATGCACCTGTCCAGCTTTCAATTAAACGTTGTAAGTAAGATTTTCCAAAGAAAGACAAATTTAGTTGGACCAATAAACTTCTTAGGAACGTAGTGGGTTTGATTGACAGGTTAAAAAGATAATAGATGAAGAGGTATCTTGTTTTCTATTGGCTAATGTTTTACTGGTCTCATCATGTCCACAGTTTATATATTTGAATATTTTTTGTGTGTTTACCATAAGTGCAAAGCTAGTACAAGATTGACAACAAGTTTTTTGTGGGGGGAAATCTAGCACACAACCTTTAAAAGTACAACCACATTATCAGCTGAATCTCCAAAATGAGATGGATACCTGATACTGCAAAATTCCATGGATCTGGGCTGCTTGTGATAAAACTAAGTCATTTCACCAGCAGCAGTGCAAAACACTATACACTACACAAAGTTATGCAGAATAATAAGGAACAGTAGCATAAAAGCATGTCTTTCCTCACTTCACACAACAAACCATATTTTTCAGGGGAGTTGTTGGGGGGATAGGGCTGTACTCAACCAAAGAAATTCTTGGTTGACGAAGGACATGTTTCATTGACTGATTAATCAACTAAAAACGTTGTGTGGCTAAAGTTCTGAAGCTAAAAAGTGCTTGTTTGATTGACCATTTGACTAACCCAAACTATGTTCAAAAACAAAAGAAATCTATTGGATTTATGCAAAAACAATGTATACAAAAATGAATAGAAAACACTGTATTTATGTATTGCTTAGAGCAATGATTTGGTTCCAAATCTTCACTCATTTTTGTTGCTGTTCAATAATGTTTTAAAGATTTTAAAATCTAACTAAGCGAATTAGTTGAATAACACACATTTTGGTCGACTAAGACTCCACGGATCAATTAAGCAACAAAATGACTACAACTACAGCACTACAGAGGAAATGCAGATGAAAGGGAAAAAGCCCTGTGTTTTCTGGGACCTCCAGGTCTTTCTTGTTATGCATTGTGCCACAAAAATTATCTACTTGAGTTAGGGATGCACCGATCCGATACTGGGATCGGATATCGGTGCCGATCCAGGACATGTTGCTGGATCGGGTATTGGCTCCATGATATCGTTCAGCCGATACCCTAGTTGTGACTTTAACTGGACATTATAAAACTAATTTATTGGCTGATGTTGATCCAGAACGTATCATATTATTTAGGGATGCACCGATCCGATACTGGGATCGGATATCGGTGCCGATCCAGGACATTTTGCTGGATCGGGTATCGGCTCCAATGATATCGGTTCAGCCGATATCATAGTTGTGCCTTTATTGGACATAATGAGACAACTTTACTGGCTGATGTTGATCCAGAACGTCTCATATTATTGGACATTTTATTCAGATTAAGTTGTGAAGTTGTGGCCTGCACTATAACTAACAGTTACATAACACTAAATGACCAAATGCTTATGTTTCAGTCCTTACAATGGTATCGGTTGATATCGGGTATCGGTAGATACTTAAAGCCAAAGTATCGGAATCGGTATCGGAACTGAAAACGCTGGATCGGTGCATCCCTAATATTATTGGACATTTTATACAGATTAAGTTTTTAATTTGTGGCTTGCACTATAAATAACAGTTACATAGCACTATATGAGCAAATCTCTTATGTTTTGAGAAGAAAACGAGACGTTTCAGTCCTTACTTTGGTATCGGTTGATATTGGCAGATACTTAAAAGACAAAGTATCGGAATCGGTATAGGAACTGAAAAAGCTGGATCGGTGCGTCCCTAACTTGAGTAAAAATCAGTTTGCAGCATGTAATTTTAAGAATAGTCTAGATCATTTTGTTTCCTAAAACATATATGCATACATACAGAAAGTGTGCTTGTTCATGTTGTTGCAGGGTGCAGGACACGGCTCAACTCTTTGTGCATATTCTTTTTCAAGAAGGGTTCAGACACCATTTGGGTGATGACATATTTTGCATGTGTTTTAGATTCAGTTCTGATAAACTGCTAGTGTTTATTAAAAAATAGTTCAATCAATATTAAATTAACTGCTTGTTGAGTTTTGCATATTTAGGCAAATTATTGTATAATATCTTACAAGGCTCGTGAAAAAAACTCCAAAAAACAAGGTCAAATCCACTCTGTTTCTTGTCAGGTTTGCAAAACTTCCATAAGAATACATCAGCCAAAACAATATAAAAAAGTAAACAAAACAGCTGTGCACCATCCCAATAAACTGTTGGTTCAGTATTGGTAAATTTATGTATCATTCTCTAATGTCAGATCATTCTTTAATGAACGCCATTTTCAGTTTTTAGCTATTTCAAATCGATTCTTTTTTACCACAATGCCCAGTCCTCACTGTATCTATATCTAGATTCTAGTAAATGCATCTTTGAACCATGTGTTACACTGTAATTTGACAAGTGTAGGATCATTCTTGATTTATTTATTTACCTTTTTTTAATCATCATTATTATTATTAAAATGCATCTCTCAAATGAAACATTTTAAAGCTTACTGTCTGAGCATAACTTTTTCTCTGCAAACATAGTGCATTGTTGATTATTGGATTCCAGTAGGGATGGGACCTTCACTTAAGTCACGTTTCGATTCAGTTTTCAATTTTGCAGTAATGCTGTAGTCCTTTAATAGTTTAGTCGCTTAATCAGTCGATAGAGTCTTAATGGCTTATGAAAGCAAATAAATTTGAAAAAAGCAAGAAATATCCAATTTTACAAAGAAAAAAATTACTTGTTTTACTAGCAAATCATAGAAGATTTTCTCAAATCATAATTACTGCTTAATTCGCCCCTATTTTAACTTATTAGCATATTATTTAAGTTTGTTTTTTTGAACAGCAACAAAACATAGTGAATCAAATGAGAAATCTGGGACTAAATCTAATGGGACCAAGTCTTATCTATCTATCTATTTTTATTTGAAAGGTAAAGGTCATGTTTATTAAGGACAATGTACAATCACATTAAGCACAATGGCAGAGATGCTTGTACCAGATTGTAGCTTACAGCTAATTTCCATCTGTAGTAACACATGTTTCTAGTCCCTTTCTCTTTAAATGGTTGTTTTTCATGACCTCTATTACAATTTTAGTCTTTTTGAGCAGTTTGGGTTTGTTTTTCAGATCAATACTCCAATCAAAGGAAAAAAGATAATTTATCTTGCCTAAGTCTAATGTTATGATACTAAACTTCAAACTGAGATTCTTGATACTAATTATAATACCACAAGGATCATTAAAAATGCTCTTTTTATGTCAAATTTCTATGCACAAAACGACACAAAAAACTTTTTTTCATTAAACATTTTAGTTTTAAACTAATTTCAAACTCAGGATTATTCTAAAACTATACAAATATAAAATTTTGTCAAGTATTCAAGTATTGATACTTGAAATGAGTATCTAATTTTGACATCAGTTTTAGTGTTGTTAAGTGTCAGATTTTTGGTACTTTTAACAATCCGAAAATCGACATCTTTAGAACGTCCTCAAGCGATGTTACCTCAACTCAAACTCACTTGTATTTAAGTGACTTCTGCATTCTAAACAACTAATCGATTAATCGAAAGAATAATCGGTCAACGAATTGATTACCAAAATAATAGTTAGTTGCAGCCCTACTCTGCATACTTCGAACTCTTTTCCATCCCTATAGATTCCAGACTAACAATTTAAAAAATAAATAAATAAACAGTGGATTAATAGTGATTAATCCAATTAGTCGTCGCAGGCCTAGCTGAAAGCACGCGTGTCGTCTTGAACGCAGCTCTCCATAGGCATCCCATATTGGACGAGACATGTGACTGGAACCGTCTCCCCGTCTCAGCAAAGTCAGGATTAATAATTCAAACAATGCCTATCCTATATAATCCTCCCTGTATGTGGCACTGATAACAAAAAAAGCCACACCAGCCAAGTGACCCAGTCTTTCTGCGAGCTGCTCAAAAGCCCAAAGTGGAAAATACAAATAGTTGTAGGCCAAGTCCAACACACACCCATTCTCCAGGGATCATAGCGAGCCGAGCAAAAAGAACTGGAGAGGAGACAAGATTAAGGGAGGACGCCTTTAGAGCGACCGCAGCTAACGAGACATGAGCCGGTGTCGTGCGCTCGCAAAGACATAAGAGGTGTTAATGAGGCTCATCAGCGCCAGGCGTGACAGCCGTGGAAAATATACACACAATTATACATTATACAAGGGCTGTTTCCTGTCATCTTTAGATTATGTTGTTAGGAAGTACAGTTGGATAACATCTTAATCCGAATTTGTTCAGTTTTAATTATCAGAAGTGCAGACATATCTTTATTTGCAAGAAAGTTTAAGCCAAGTTAGATAGGCTATAAATTATTCAATTTAAAGAAAGTTTCTGCTTTGTTGCGCTAGTCTACTGCAGAAAAAGTAATGACCAACATTCCTTCATATAGTGTAATTTAATCATATTTACATAACCTCAGTTCTCCTTATTTTTCAATAAAACAGATTTTAGACTGTTTGAAATAGGGCTGGGCGATATGGCAAAAAATTAATATCACAATTTTCTTGGAGCCAGATCACGATTTTAATTTTATTATGATAGTTGTAAACTGTCTATTATCAAATTGCTTTTGTTTAATAACAATCATCTGCTTTTGTAGACAGTTCCTTCTTCATGGTCAGTGTCTAGATCTAGCCGTCATAGGCTGATCAGTGTTGCCAGATTTTCAGAGAAAAACAAGCGAACAATCCTACAACAAATGACCTCAACCCTTTTATTAAAAGAAATATATACTGTATATATACAGTATATTAAAAAAAATAATTAATTAGAACGTTGTGTATCTCCACAAAACAAATTTCTAGCAATTTTCTACATTTATAACGACAGTTAACATGCAAATATGCTAAAAGTAGAGCTGTTGTGCAATATATCGAATTTTAGATATTATCGTGAATTTTGTGTTGGAGATATGCAAACTTGAATATCGAGTACATCGGCAGTAAATACTAAAATATTAATAAGTGATGCTGTATACTTTCTGTAAGACAAAGTTATTTATGTGGAATTGTACATGAATAATTCAAAGAGTTTCACAAAAGAAAAAACTTTAGATATTGTTCAATAATGAACACACGGGAAACAATGAATAATAGAAAACAAGACAGCCTATACATTTACATTTGAGTACATTGGATTAGAACTAGTGCCAAGGAAAAGAATCTTTATATTTGAAAATACACTAACTTAGAATTTGTTTGAAAAGATAAATTATTGTTCTTTTGGAATTTAAGCTTGCTAATTCAAAAGTTAACTTTGGCATTTAAGGTTGTCTTAACTTGTTGGACGACAAAATATGTCAATATCGTAACGAGATGTGGAAAAATATCGAGAAATTCCTAAATTATATAAGTTTAAAAAAGCTAAAATCACCTTTAAATTTTAAAAAAAAACAAAAACAAAAAAAACAGCCTAACTAACCTAAATGTAGGTTGAAAAAAAGGCTGCATTTGAACAGATGGAATAAATAGAGAAATGGGAAATCTCGATATGACGATTTAATCAAAAAAGATTGTCACAAGGATGAGCTCACGATTCGATTTTTATCAGGATATCGCCCAGCCCTCGTTTGAAATATTTGGAGTTGAGTAGCCTATGTTTTACTACCTTCTTCTTCAGGGTTTCTGCAAGGACCGGGAGGTAAAATATAAGACGTTTTTTAAGACCACAAAACATACAAATTTAAACAGAGCCATAGTATTTCACATTGCTGGTTCTTTGGCAGAAGTTTGGTGCAATTATGAAAAATCGACAACAACCGAGCATTCATTAACTAAATCACATTAGATATTAATGAGAATATTATTGAATATTTCCTGACTACAAAACTGAAGTAGTGTAAAATAGATGAGGAAATCTGACAGAAATTGTTTTGTTACAAATTTTATGACCAGTGCAAGCATTTGTAAGATCAAGAACAGCAAATTTAGGACTTTTTAAAGGCTTAAATTTAAACTTTTCTATTTAAGACTTTTTTAAACTTATAATACTTGACAGAAACCCTGTTCTTTCTGCTTTTTCTCAACCCAAAATGTACAAAATATACTACGTCTTCCAAGACTGAAAATCGAGTTAGATTTTGGCGTACTATTACACCCCTACTAAACTGTATCAACACTAAGTTTCTGCATTTCTTAAAAACAACATTCACAATCTTAAATTGCATTAAGTTGCTGTCAAAGTTATGTTACAGTATAAAAGGTTTATTAAAAGTAAAGAATCAAATATGTAGGAATGTCTATCATCCCCAAATGTATTGCTATCAAATTGCTATTGTTCCATTGCCATGTTCAAATATGCAAAGTGTTTACTTAATTTAGCGTCTTTAGGTCCTGTCACTCAAACCAGTGTTGTTATAAAGCCAGGCAGAGTCAATTATTAAAATTGTTGGCATGTTCAAACACCAGAGATTTCCCACCGAATAAATATTTTCAGAAAAGTATAACAGATTTTAAAGGATAAGACAAAAAGACAACACTCCCATTATTAACTTAAATTACACATTCAATTAAGGCTACAATAATATAACATTATCACAAAATGCTAACCCGCTCACTAAAACATGGCTTCACAAGTATAAAGTATTCTAACCAGAAGTATAATAATTACAAATGGTTCAAAACTGTGCTCTTTAAAATATATAAATTAAAAAAAAACATGACACAGAAACAATAGACTAAACGCAAAGAGAATCAGTGTGTACAGTCAGAGCTTACATAATGCAAGGCCCCTTTGTGATTATCCAGCCACATCTCCAGAAACCCTTCCATTAAGGTAAAGTTTGTTGTATCGGGGATATGATAGCGGGGCCAGGGCCTTTTGGGCTTATGGAGGCCTCCTAGCATCCACAGTCAATCCTTTCTGTGTAGCTCCAGTCGCTTTAAACGCTGGACTACAAAGTTAATATGAAGTAGAATACGCGTGGCAGCTCAAATAAGAACAACTACAGCGCTCCTGATCACAAAACTTATACTGATGTTATTGCGTCGCATCTACAAAACGCTATTTTAACCAGTTTGCTCCCCAATCTGTCAAAATGCTAACAGGATTTTGGAGAAGGGACTGCAGCTACCCAAATCCGCAGCATTGCCCGATTTGCTTCAAATGAACTCTGCGCATGCGCCCGCTACTTAACCATCCTGGGTACGTGAACGCCACAAGGACAAAAACTACTCAAAAATCAAGTCAAATCGTATTCCCAACAAGAATAATCTTCTGCTTTGTGATAGATAACAACTCCAACATTGTACTGTGCAACTAAAAACGACTGAAAACTAAAAAACAATGCGAAAGAGCACAACGGCAACGTGCAAACTGTACCTTTTCACTTCTAGCAAGTGAATTTTAACTTATAACTTGAGAAACAGTAGCTTATTTGCATATTTGGATTGTAATAACAAGTTTGTTAATTTTTAGCCATAAGAATTCATATTCACGTTATTACGACGTTATTCCTGTTTTTTGTCAAAGCTAGTAGCACGCCTGACGCAAATCGGGTAGAGACAGGGATGTTAGCATGTTAGCTCGGGAAAAATCGACGGAGAAAAATTACACAATTAAGTTTAGCGACGTTGCAAAGCCGATATATGCCAAATATGCAAGCGTGCCTGCGTGACATGATACAGATTGTTCATTTAAAGGATGACTACCTGTGTGCCTCTTTGAAAGCACTATTCAACAGCTTTCTTTGTCTGCAAAAAATGGCTATTAAGAGAAGTCAGGCTCGTATCCCCTTGTGGACCGCAGCGTTGGATAAAAGCGCTAAATCTTCACGTGTGCTTGACGGTAACATCCCGAAATCGTTTAATAAATAAAACTAAAGTCCTTTAAAATGTAAATATCTTGGTTTTAGGCCGACGGGAGGCATTTCTTCGTCATGGTGGGGGTCTAAATATGACGGCGGAGACTGTGGAGAGCCGGAGAGGCGGACCGAGAGGGAGGCGACTGACAGCGGGCCAGGCCAATGGACGAGGCGGAGAGGATGGACACTTCCGACGGCCCAGGAGAGCGGGGACCGCCGGGACGAGCTATAGGACGAGCCCCGAGCTGGATCCCCGTGATAGGCGTCTGCCGGCGCCAATGAGCGGAGGAGAAAGACGAGGCTCTGTCCGCTGTGCTTGGAAACGTGGAGAGGTGAGTGGTTTTTAGAAAGGCCTGGCTCACTCACACACTGATGTCACACAGGTTCAGAAAAAGAATGAAGACAACCAAAGATACAGAACGATCTTAGTATGTTTTCTCTATGGAAGCACTGTGTGTAAATAAGGGAAGAATATTCAAATTAGTTGGTATTATTATTAGTGTTATTTAAAGGTACATTCTGTATGGGTGTAAAGACATTTTATGTAATATTGTGAAAAAATACAGCTACACCTACCACTTCTCTATAAAAACAAACATGAGCAGGCCTTCTTCAGGCCAAATAACAATTCATTTTGTGGACATGCAAGCTTGTTCAAAGTAAAAATGCAGATTTTTATTATTTATATTAAATGTCAAAAACTTGTTTTATTCAAGTCTATTTTGGTTTATTTTATTTCATTCATTTTCTACCGCTTAATCCTGTTAGGGGTCACGGGTGATGGAGCCTATCCAGTGACTTTGGGCCTTAGGCGGGGAACACCCTGGACAGTGTCCAACTCGCAGGGTTAGACAGACAACCATTCACTCTCTCATTCACTCACAGGGAAATTTGCAGTGATGCCCAATTAACCTAAACATGCATGTTTTTTGGAGGTGGGAGGAAACCGGAGTAGAAACCCACGGTGACACGGGGAAACATGCAAACTCCACCCAGAGAGATCGTGAGATGTTGATATGGTCCGACCCGGGAGTCAAACCCACAACCTCCTTATTGGGAAGCCAGAGCTCTAACCACTCTGCTACCGTGCACCCCATTATTTTATTTATATAGCACATTTACATAGACAGGGTGTCTTCCACACCTCAGCAGCAAGCAAAGTCGCCTAAACACCTGGTGGGGAAACTGGAGGGCCCGAAGGAAACCACCCAGACACGAGGAGATACATGCAAACTCCACTCAGAAAGGCTCGGGCCGTGCAAGAGTCGAACCTGCCACCTTCTTGCTGTGAGGCTAGAGCGCTATCCGCTCTGCCCACCGTGCTGCTATTTTTGGCCAAAAGTTACACCAGTCACCTTTAATTGCCAGTTGCTCAAAATAAATAAAATGGCTTAAACTAACTAATAGGGCCCCTCAAATATTTTAATCCATAGTACAAAAATATCCCAATGACAATCATCACTATCAAAGTGGCCTCACAATAAACTTATGCCTTACTTTAAGAACTACTGATCTACGCTGTTGATTAGGCCATAACTACTGGCCCTATTTATATTTAGCTTCAAATTGTATGGTTTATGAGGAAAATAGAAAAACTCATTGGGTGAGTGCATCTGCAACTGTTTAGGAAGGTAACTATCAAATCAACATAGCTGCAGCAATTCATTAATTTTGATATCATGCCACACATATCGTCATTTCCCCACAATAATAGCTATCTTTCACAACTTGGGTCTTTGTTAGCCAATGCAGCTAAATTATAGATTCTTATGTTTGTTTGTTTTTTCAATATTTTAGTTGGAATTGGGCGTTTTTCATTCAGGTGTTAACATTAAGTATAGTATTTTAAAACACATGATAAAGAAGTATAACAAATACATTGTCATTATTGAATCAGAATATCAAAAAAGACAAAATACATCAAAAATTTTAATAGTAAAACCCTTTTCAGATTAATTATTCTAATTGAAGCCCTTGTTTTAGAAAATCTTAACTTGAAGCCTTGTTCTGAGTCCCATTCAGAAGTCTTTCTCTGACACTGACATGATAATAATTCATTAACAACAAGACTTCAGATGTTGCAAGTCGTTTCACTCCATAGACAATAACCTGTCTTTTCATTCAGCAGATGCAGAACTCCTCCGTGCTCCGTGTCCCATTCAGTCCGGGCCCTAAATATAACCCTGAGAGCTTCGTAATTATGTGTTATTATCCAGCCCACAGCGGACCAGCGCATGTGTGTCACGGCTCGTCCCACAGTTAATCCAAGAACAATTAAAACGTCTCGAATGAGCACCGAGCGTCACATCACCCCACACACGATGAGGTCATCTCCTGGAGCGCGCTCAGTCACCGTCTTCTTCACGACCGGAGGAAGCAGCGGCAGCAGCAGCAGCAGCAGCCTGAGTAATGCAGTGAGTGTAGGAGGCGAGAGAGAGGAAGAGAGAGAGGGGGGAGAGAGAGAGAGAAAGAAAGAGAGAAGGCAGAGAGAGTGAGAGGAAGATAGGGAGAGAGAGGAAGAGACGGTACAGAGAGCGGAGAGAGAGAGGAGAGAGGAGTAAGAGGGTGAGAGAGGAGAGAGAGTGAGAGGAAGAGAGAGGGAAGAGAGAGAGAGAGAGAGGAAGAGAGGGTACAGAGAACGTGAGAGAGAGTGGAAGAGAGGGAGCGAGAGAGAGTAGAGATGGTGAGAGGAGGAGAGAGAGTGAGAGGAGGAGAGAGAGTGGAGAGGAAGAGAGAGGGATAGGGAGAGATTAGAGAGAAAGAAAGAGAGAAGGCAGAGAGAATGAGAGGAAGAGAGGGGAGAGAGAGTAAAAGAGAGAGGGAAATTAAAAGGAGAGAGAAAGAAGAAGGTAGAGAGAGAGAGAGAGTAAAAGAAAGAGGAAAAAATGGGAGAGACAAAAATGGGAAGAGAGAGAGAAGAAAAAGGAAAGTTAGAGGGGAGATTAAGAAAGGGGAAAATAGAAAGAGAGAGAGAGTGAGAAAGACAGAAAGGGGAAAAAGAGAATGTGGACAAAGAGAGAGGAGAGTGGGGAGGTGAAAGAGAGAGAGAGGGAGAGAAAGATCAGAGAGAAAGTAAAAGAGAGAGAGAGAAGGAGGAGAGAAATAGGAAAATGAGAGAGAGGGAGAAAGAGTAAGATAGGCGAAAGAGAGAAGAAAGAGAGGGGAGAGAGTAAGGAACA
Organism: Mugilogobius chulae; assembly: GCA_038363315.1. Lineage (NCBI taxonomy): Eukaryota > Metazoa > Chordata > Actinopteri > Gobiiformes > Gobiidae > Mugilogobius > Mugilogobius chulae. Next base: position 15,354,924 of record CM076407.1, read on the forward strand.
GAGAAAGGAGGAAAAGAGAACATACTGTATAGAGAGAGGGGAGAGAGTGAGAGGAAGATAGGGTAGAGAAAGAGTAAAAGAGAGAGAAATAGGAGAGAGAAAAGAGGGTAGAGAGAGAGGGTAAATTGATAGGGAAAATGAGAAGAGAGGGAGAAAGTAAAAGAGGCGAGAGAGAAGAAAGAGAGAGGAGAAGAGAAAGGAGGAAAAGAGAACATAGCGAAAGAGAGAGAGAGAGGGGGGGGGAAAGAGAGAGGAGAGAAAGAGGAGAAAGAGAGGGTGGAGAGAGACGAAAAGAGAGAGAGAGATAAATGGAGGGACAAAAATGGGAAGAGAGGGAAGATAAGAGAGAGAGAAGAGACACAGTAAGGGAAAGAGAGAGTAAAAGAGAGAGGGAGAGAAAAAGGATAGAAAGAGACAAAAATGGGAAGAGAGGGTGGCAGGTGAAAGAGTGGAGAGATAGTAAGGAGAGTCCTTATTTAACTATAAAGCAATATTCACATCAGCACAGACAAATGGTCAAAGTATCATTACGGGTGAAATTATTCCATGAAACTAGTATTTTACTGTATGTTTTAGCCAGCTAACTTACTAGCATACCGACACCACTCAACTTGCTCTAACTTCTGAAAGTTGTAAAAAGTGTGTTAAGTTCTTTTTTTCTTTCTTTTAGAATGCTCTAGATAAGTCAGAAAAATATGAAACTGCTTGAAACTTGCCCCGGTTAAAAATGTGCAAAATTTCAAAGAAACGAATCACACGTCCATATTAAAAGTCCTTTAATGTAAGGAGTTTGGATCATAGGCTTCATCAGGGCATGACACCATGCAAGAGTGTTGCTCCTTACATTAAAGGACTTTGCCATTTTTTGCCAGTTTCAGTATTTATTCTGTAGAGCACCTGGCACTTTATTACTCCTACTGGGACCTAGCTGAAGCGCTCACCTTTTCATTTTCTTTTAACCTTCAAAGAAGAAAAACATTTTAGTTTAAGCATGTTATAGTTCTGTTTATGTTTTTTATGATGGTAAGAATTGGGATGTAACAAATTGATACTACCGTGATAATGTGATAAAAAAATGCACAATAAATGTTTGACAATTTTAAACATGAGACTTGCATTAAAAATAGTTAATGTTAGAACATTACCACACATTTTAGGCAAAAACACCAAACAAACAAAAAACAAACAAACAAAAAACAAAAACATTACATTCTAAATACTTTAATATACAAACCAAAAAACAAGGTCTTCCTGGCTGACCTTACGGGTCCGCTGGGCCTGACCACGCTTGGGAACATCAGCTGATAAGACACGTCACTCTACGCAATGTTCTACGCCTCTGACGAAGACAGATGTAAACTTCAACAAATACACATCATTGCTTTTTTATTTAAGGATAACTCAGATTACATTGACTTCCAGTAAAAATAATATTACATTTGAACATGTTTAGCTTGTATTTGTGACACATGTAGGTCATGGTTTAGGAAATCTGAAGTCAAATCTTACATACGGTTCCTTAAAGAAGTGATGAATACTTGCATTTAGAGGAACAATATCTCTCACATAGCCATATTTCGAACCGAACTGTCAGTTATTTGGTGGTGAGTTTTGAATCGAAAAGATTGAGTAGTTTGGAGCAAAGTCAAACTATGAGGCAGAAGATTGATTTATAGTTTGAAAAAAATTTAATAAATGGCGCAAACTAAATTTATTTTATTTTTTTAATGGCATTTTTATAAGGTTTAAAGAAAATCGAGTCGAAAATCGAGATTGAGATCAATATAAGAAAAAAATTGTGATCATCATTTTTTCCTAACCTGCTCACGCCAGATGGATCTGTGTTGAACTCCGAGTTCTCACTATATCCATCTGGGACTTGACTCGCTGAAAGCGTTCAAGAAAAGGCGGGGGTTTAGTGAAATACTTTGAGCTGATTGGGTGTGGGGCCTACCTCAAAGTACGCGTCAACATATGGCTCTTCTTTCAAAAAGAAATTACTCCGTATTTCTGCTAAAACCACATTAAAAGCAGCAGAAACACGGAACATCCACGAGAGTCGCCTTCTTTATTTAGCTGGAATGAGACTCGGTTTGCGCGCTGGGGCGCTAACAGGTCGTCTCTTAACACGCGAACACAGCTGGTTCGGACTCCAAACAATCAGGCGGCTGGAAGGCCAGAAGATTTATCTCGTGTTTGTGAATTCACAAATATCGCGAGATAAACCATCTGGCTGGACAGGTTAATTTTTTTCCAGATTGCCCAGCTCTACCTCACAAGTAAAATGACATGCTTTTGGGGACCTTTTCCTGCCCTGGACCCTGAGGAAAGTAGTACCATTAGTTTATTTGTTTCTTCAGTCACACTGTCAAATTAAATGTCTTACTACAAGGCATTTTACATTGAATTGATCGAAAGGATTCTGGCTGTGCAACACTAATAAGCCAAAACCCTGTTAATACACAGATTTACAAAAAATAAATAAGGATCCCAAATTAGTGGCGATTTTTTTTACAGTCAAGAAGCAACAAGATAGAGACACAACGCAAAACATCTACTCACTAAATCAGCTGAGCTTGGGATTTTAAGAATACATTTACTGGTAATTTAATTTAATTTGTCAATTTTGATGAACATACTGTATTTCAACTTTTATCTGTCAATTTCATCATACATTTGCAACTTCACTGCTCCAGTCAAAAATAGAAAAGTGAGATCATCTGTCAACGGCTTTAAATCTAGAATTGATTATGTTTAGTCAGAGGGAACAGTGTTCTTACATTAACCTTGTGCATTTCAAATCTCTGCCTTGTGAAGGAATAAGAAGGCTGAATGACATTAGTGTGATTCACACATCTGAAGGCGGACCTCTGCTCCGTGTCTCCATCTCCAACAATGCCTATAAAGCACCGCTGAGGATAATTATGAATGGAACGAGGCAGAGAAAGTTTTCCATGATGTTGCAATCTTCCTTTCTAAGTCAAACTGCTCACCAATGAAAATAATTCGGCTTGATTTGCGTCAGATTTAACTATTTCTGTAGAAGACGACTGGGCGCTGGCGTTTCAGAATCAGTTAGTCATCGCTCTTTGACGTCTGAAGTTTGGATATTTGAGTTTTTATCTTCCGAGTTGACAACCGGAGCGTAGCGTGATAGGCCCTCAATGGTGTTGTTATGTAGGCTGACGTCGCAGCGTGATAATTGTTTGCAGTGAGTGGCAAAAATACATTGAGTCATTGGTGAGAAAGGTATAGTAGTAGTAGAGTAACATTGCTCACTGATAGCTGTGACTGAAATACACAGGAGACATACATGAACTGAAATAGACTTCATATCGGAGTGCCAGGGTTTAAGTGAGTGACACACTTATGTGAAACTACAATACGGATTCTGATGCCGATTTTTAGGCTTTTTTTATTTTTTTCGGCCAATGCCGATATCAATGGCAGATTTTCAAAGTCAATTTCTAAGGCCGATTTACTTATTTTAGTTTTTTAAAAGACATAACTCAGATGAGATAGTCGATCCAAAAAGAAAAGTTAATCTACTAGTATTTTGTCTCATTGTTTAATGAAACAACATGTTTATGCACATTACAGAACATTTTAAGAGTTAAAGAAAGTGTTCTTTTTCAAAACGCAGCACAATGGAGAAATATAGAACAAACTATATAATTTCTCTCCAAAAGTAACTTGGAGATCAACTGATCACTGTGAGTGCAGCTCTACCATGCAGACGACAGTTTAAAACTCCCGGATGAAATATCGGCCAAACATAAGGCCAATGGCCGATGTGGCCGATATGCAATTTTTTCCCCCAAAAAATTGGCCCCAAAATATCAGTCGGCTTATATATATATATAGGTCTATTTCTATTAGAAATGTAGACTTTTGATATGAAAATTTGAATAAATCCAATTATTACATAGGGTCAATTGACCCTGTGCATGCAAGACTTTAGCGTTAGCATTGACAGACAAACACATCTTTTTATTATACACCTTTGGTCCTTTGGTGACATATTCTCTTCATTTGTAAAGTATTTAACATGTTTTCAAAGAAAACCAACAACTCATTGTTCACTGCCTGATCTGAAAGTATTTTTCATTTTAGACTGAGACAGTCAAATCCTATAGAATGAACTAAACGGGAAAGGAACATACCAGCAAGACGTTAGCATTTTTGAAATAAATAAGTCAGCTGACTTCAGTGCACAGAGCCAATTGATTTTGTTGAGCTTTTACTATTTTCTTGATATTGACACCATGGCGTTCTAATACAGATAGATCGATACTTTTATCGCCTTCTTGGTGATCAGCCTCAATTTTGGTCGCTATCTGATGAGGCAGTTGTTTGGTTTTCCTCTGTGGGAAACTGCACTCACAAGGATCAGCTGAGTCTTGATGGGTTGAGAGAAACATAAAACATTTATCTTTCTCATTCCTAAGTCTGCAGTTTAGATCTTATCATTAACATGATTTATAATAGAGCTATCAAAGTTTGGACAAGAAACTAGTTAGGTCACATCACTGTGTTAGTCTGAATCATTGAAATCTGCTCTCTTTGAAAAGGGCATCCAGTTTGTACAGTTAAAGCTTGTACAAATGTTTGCATCATCAGCAGTTCTTAGTGACTTAATAGTTCCTCTCAGAGCTGGGCGGTCAGTTACGAGAGAGGAGCTCAGAGTGAAAACTGTCGAATACCTTGGCACAAAACTTTTGGACAATCTTCTTTCATCATCAGAAAATCATATGCATCGAAAATGGAACACATTACCTTGAAAAGAGAGACAAACTGGGGTCCTTTTTATTTTTCCTTTTTTTTTCCTATTTTTCCTTTTTTAATTACAAGTCATTCTTACTTGAATATTAGTTTAGGTAGAAAGTTCTTTGGTTATATCTCATCAGGGCAGGGCGAAAACTTTTATTATTATATAAAAGAGAAACAGAATATTTGCAATAGTGATATAATAGACCACAGTACTTATGGGCTGTCTATATGAAAAAAACTGTTCCTTCTGTAGATTAGATCAAACATTTTACAAACATGTTTTAATGACTTACTAGTAATTCATCAGTTCATAAACTCATATCATACAACCAAATGAATTCTTTGATGACCTTTATGTGTAGAATTACTCTCATAGCAGATGTATTTTGTCTTTGCTATAAAATCATTCTGTTTAGAAGAAAATAGCTGCATAAACATAATAAGAAAATAAACTTTTAGTCCCAATATGACCTCATCCTCACGCTCCAGTCTTTGCAGTAATAAAACACAAACAGCAGCTCCATCTTGTGGCTGATGAATGCATCAAAAGCTGTTTCAAAAAGCCACTGTATTGGAAACGTATTACATTTGTATTATTCTGTCTTAGACTGAATTGAAAATGTAAAAGCACAAATACAAAAAGATTTAACGTACTAAAGAAAACCTGTAATATTTGAGATTGTTTGCAGACTGCATTTAATTTGAATTTACTCAATTTTTCCATGACACAATATTGCAAACAATACATTTAATTAAATTCAGTTACATTTTTCAGGTAAATTTTAATTAAATAAAATGTTAACTTCCAATATATAATAAAAACACATTTTTATTGATTATACTTTAAATAGATTAGTAATCATTATTTATAAATATAAAGATTATATCCACGAGTTTCAATAAATAGATATTTGCATTTACATATTTTTTGTGTGTAAGTATTAAGCAAATAATACGTACACACACATTTAAATTTCAGGCATTCTTAACCCTAGAGCACTATCGCTGGGTGATTTTCACCACAGCAAATGTATTTACATGATTTTCAACATGTTGCATTTTTCTGAGTGTCATGAGTCCCTGGTTAGCTTCACCGTTGTTTTTGACTCTATGAAGGTGCAGGTGTTTCCCTTCCCAAAGCCACTTTTTCCTACAGACTTACTCTCGGCTATTTTTCACCCGGCAATAGTGAAAGAGGGTAATGTACGTTTTGGGTGGATTTCACCAGTGATAGTGTTTGTGTTTAAATTCAAGTGATCGTGCCTCATGTCAAGAGTGACAACATTCATCATACTCACCATATTTACTGTCCCTGGTCAACTCCAGCTGTCATTCTGTCTCAGGAGGATTAGTGTCTCTGACATCTCAGCTCATGAGGAACACAGGTTTGCTTTCTGGTGATTTTCACCCGGCAATAGTGAAATAGGGTAATGTACGTTTACTTTTTTTTTTTTTTTTTTTTGCCAAAAGCTACATCATGTAGCTAGCTATTTATATGAATTATGAATATATATCACAAAGTGGTGATTTCAAAGTGAATTCTTATAATGAAAATAATATTTTAATCAAGTGGTCATTTTTACACAATGAAAAAATACCATATTTTGTTCCTCTCTCCTGTAGTTGTTTGTGTGCCCAGGAGTCTGTGTTCACCAGGGAAGTCTTACGGGTCTAGATAGTAAGTTTTTGTTCACAAAATCCAAAATTTTAAAACAAATTTGAGCAAGTTTGTAGGATCTTCCTATATTTTTATTTTCCATTTTGTTACACATACCACAGTTGAAAATAAAAGAAAACCACTCTAATTTATCAAGTGTCATATTTGATCTATTCTTTATGACAAGTACTTTTAGTTGGGTGTATTATATCGGGTGGAAATTTCATAGCAAAAGTGATGATGTAACTTTTTATAGCGAAAGTGTTCTAGAGTTAATCTAATTATATGTGTAGATTTAAAAAACAATAAAAAATTGGTTAAATATGATAAAAAAATATGCTACCTTTAATAAGGGCCAGAGTGCAGTGGTTCAGTGATGTTCATGTGTTTAGTCTGATAAAGTAGACTCACAGTTCTGACAGAATACAATTGTGCAGTTCACTTTATGGCCTTTGAGTGGCGCTCACGGACCAGAGAACAGCTTTTCCCACTCAAAATACAGTTTTAGAGACTTTTGGAGGATTTGGAAGGAGTACTAGAATTGTGTTTTTATGAAAACCAAAAACCACGAAGCCTTTTGTTTACATTGTTCTTGTCTTTTAAACATGAGTGAGAAGATTTACTTTAACAGTTGCATATTCTTGAAAGAAAGAGCATATAACGCACACATGACAATCTTGTGTTCCCCACATCAGGAATTGAGCGAGAGCTTCCTCTACTGGCTGCGATAAAAGTGACACATGGATTATAATCACACCGTTATTACCTGATGTGCTGTTGCTGCAGAAATGTTCACATGGATGATTTATGAACTTAAACTTCCAGTAGTGCAGAATTGATCCATTTATGACATCACAAATCTGGGAAATTCAGGCAAATTCATGACTCTAGCTGTGCTTTGGATGATGAAGCAATGTTAGAACGAGATTAAAAACTCAAAAAAGCTAAATTTGCATAAAATGTGTTCTAAAATGAGAAAAAAAAATGTATTTTTTTCAAGTACAAGTTATTATAATATTGCCACTTTGTGACTACTATTGCTATCACTTATAGGTGGGTGATATATCAAATTTTAGATATTATTGTGAAGGTTGTTTTGGCTATATAAAAATGGATATCAAGTATATTGCTCCAGTAAAAAAAAGGCTTAAAAAATGTGTAAAAAGGCAAATAAAAAAAATATATTGTATGTATTGTAAGCTTTCAAAAAAAACCTATAGAAAGTCTTATTTTTTCATTCATTTTAAAAACCAAGTGGTGTTTTTGTTGACCACTGAAAAATAAGGATTTGAAATCATTTCCAAATCTTTTTTTGACATGAAAAGTCTTGTTTCCTTGCATTTTTTTCTGTGCCATTACTTGGCTCAGTGCAGTTGGCTTGCATACGTTCAAAATAGTACATCCTGTACACACAACCACTTCCTGTTCAATGCTTTTCAATGAGGTTTTCATTACATCAGTTTAAAACTAATAAATCTTCTTTAGATCAGACAGTCGTGGTGAATGTTACAGAAAACATGTTGAAAACTTTACATATCAGAGAAATATTTCACCAGAGAGACATGATTGTGTCTAAATGCTAACGCTAACAGAAAGTAGTTGTATAGGAGTTCGCATTTTTGAACGTACACAAGCCAACTGAAATTCCGTGCAGAGAGTCAATTACTTATCACGAACATTTGATCAAACCATTGTGACCATTGTATAATCATTGTGATTATGAAAAGGGGCGTGTCCTTTTAGTCGACCAATCGATTACTAGAACACGTCTTGAGTTGAGTTTGATAATTAAGCTTTATGTTAGTCATTGAAAGTCCACCGAAATGTTTGAAATATTTGACCATTTTAGATTGTGCAGTCGTGGGATTGGTTTGACAGCAGGTGTTTGTGATCAGCACATACTGTAGTTTTGAGAAGATAAATCAGTCCTGATGTCATAAATAAATAAAGAAATGTTTAGTGTTTAGTTTCACTTTAAAACCTGAATTCATGGCATATGCTTTTTTTATTAGTTAACTTTATGCTTACGTCCTGATCATGTAGATTGATTAATTCTAAAGATAAGCTTTCAAATCCACAAGCCTAACCTGTTAAAACGATACCATCATCTGACATTGTGCAAGTCTCGTCTCAAAAGAAGCAAAGTCATCTGGTGACCTGTTATCAAGTCAACCATCGGAGCCTGTTACAGTAATGAATGAACTACTTTAATCAGCAAAGTGCTTCAAGTTAAACCCCCCAAAGCTCTGATTTTAATAACACAATGAACACATTTATACAGGAGCGTCATGAAAACTGCAGCACTTTAGGCTCTGGATCCTCAGAACGAGAAAGAAAAGCAGCAGAAAACTGTCCAGAACAAAGCAGGCATCAATAACTGTGATTATTTAGGTCATATAATCATAAATGATAATCTTAGAAGGAAAATGCAATGCTCTTTATTTAAATCTAATTGAAATTGACAGTTAAAAGTAGTTCAAAACCGTCTAAGCAGAAATATACAGTATATTGTTAGTTTTTTGTCTTCTCGCTCCTATTTTTAACAACCTGAACTTAAAGATAAATTTTGAATCTGAAATTATAATAATATTTTTAAATTGTGTCTAAATCCATGTTAGTGAGCACTTCTCTTTTGACAAGATAATCCATCCCACAGACTCACAGATTTTGCACCATGACTATTGCAGCCACAATAAAAGGTCACTTTGAAATCTGACTGTGTAGCGCACTTTGATGTTCGCAATTTACTGTATCTAATTTGATATTTTACCCAGTCTTTGCAGATACAGATCAGACTGTAGAATGGAAATGCTTTAAACCAGAACTAACCAAAGTCTAACCTAGGACTGACTAGAAATAATAGGGATGAGGGCGACGCGGTGGAGCATTAGTTATGCAGGGGTGTCAAACTCAAATGAAACTGGGGTCAAATCGATCAAGTTGGTTGAGAACCACATTTTAAAAAATATGTCCTGTATTATGTTCAGTTATGGCAATGAGCTGATATAAAGCTATAACACATTTACTGTAAGGCAGTACTCAACGTATCGGTATCAGGATATACATTGTGACAAACTCAGTATTGTATCAACATAGGGATACGTGTCAGGATACTTAAACTCATATAATGAACATGGACTGCAGCTTTAAGGCTGAAACGATTGAGCTGAACAGTGACTTATTTGTAGGACACTTGGTCTAACATAAAGAGCAGCTTGAATATACAATTCCTTTACAATAAATCCTTTAAATATATCAGTGTACTGTATTTTTTCTGCATGATCATAAATACCTCTTTGGCAAACTTTTACAATTTTTTTTTTTTTTTAAATATGTCTTGATATGTGACATTTTGAGGAAATCATATCTGCAACGTGTATCAGTATACGTACTGTATCAGAAGGCTTTTGGCAATACCCAGGCCTAATTTACTGTGTGTCCAGATTTATAATGTGCCATGTTACATTACGTTGCATACATTATATTGTACACACTGTCATTTGCCGCATTCTAGTGCATTTGAGGTTTTATAGTCACATCTCTGCAGTATAACCCTTTTATCAGTGGCCACTAATCAGAAGTCATCCCAGGGGTCACTTGAAATCATCTTGGGGGCCACATTTGGGCTTGAGTTTGACATTTAGCTGTAAAATTGTGCTTAATGTGATTGTACATTGTTCTAATAAACATAACCATAGCACGACGTATCTATAATTCTGTCTTTAGCCTGTTCACATTAGACTTCTCTGTGTCTAAACAGTTGTTTCAGATGTCCGTGTTTGGAGCGCAGAGACTGTTTCGTGGTCCAGCGACAGCACGTGTTCAAAAATAGCCCAGCACAAATAAACTGGCGTATAATGTGCATTTTCCTGTTACAGTTTTAGACTGTTGTTGCTGCTCAAACGTATCACCACCACAGCTACTACAATGAAAGTACAGCTCCAATTCAGAAACAGAAATTATTGATAAACATGTTTGAAATCTACAGATAATATAAATGTTCCCAAACGGCTGACACAGATCAAATTTGATGTATATTTTCTTCTTTTTTTGGATCAGAAAGAATTGACAACGATAGAATTCCACACTATAATTTACATGTTAGAACCCAAATTACAATAATCTTGCAATTAGATGTGCAATTTGTCCAGCAACATGCGCAAATCAATGTTCTTTTTACCCTTTTGTTTAGATTATAATAACACCAATTGCTGTGCAAGTCAGTCAGCTCGATAAAATGCATTTACTATGTTTGTTTTCTCTCTCTTTCTCGTCTGCTCAGCTGGGACTTCTTGCTAGCCGAAGATATTAATAATAAACACATATAATGTCTAATGCAATTTCTATAGACCCGTTCAGAGCCTACGTCATTTTGGGGGCGGAGCCGGACTGGTGCCCTCCGCAGAGTTTCCCATAAGTTTCTATACAAAACGAGTAAGCTGTACTAACGATATTAAACGGTTAGAAAACTTAACAATGATTTCAAACGAAGCTCTGACCTCTCCTAATGTGTTCCTTGGGTTTGCACCAGTGACACATTTTATAACTTGTGATTTTTCGGGCTAACTAGCTAGCCGCTAAAATCTATAGAAAAAAATGAGGGATCACTATCAAAACAAATGCATCGCCTCAGAGTCATGTAAGTATATGCTCGGAGTCTTTATACAATAATCTTCTGTAGAAATCAGCACAAAATAATGCCACACAGGTGCAGTTTACTGTGAGTCTAATTCTCCACTGATAATTGATAAATAATTAACACAACTTACACAAAAATCTTAAGCAATGTCACGTAACTCACCTCCTGTGTTTTTCTGCAAATTACGTCGTCAAACTCCTCATGGGATTTGTTGCTCAAAGCTTTTCTCTTGTGCACATGAGTTTTTCCCATCAAATATAAGTAAATATCAGGCCATGAATGTCGGACACTTACTAACGTCATGCTAATATTCAGTAGATAACTGTACATGGATCTGGAGTCGCTTGCCGTTCATTAAATTGAGTTTTAAAGAGAGTTTGCGATTTTTAATGAAAATGCACCTGCGTAGCTTGAAAAGCCTGAGACTGGGCACCACTCAGGGCACCAGTTAGCGTGCGCAGCCATCTTGTTTACTAACAGTAAATGGGTCTATAATGTGTTCTATAATAAGATTACATTTCTCCATTGTAATAACCAGAAATTCATGAAATGAAATCAAACAGTCTTTACACAGTTGCAGTGACTCGGCAGACGTGAGCAGGGCTAAGACAAATGATCTCTGACAAAAACTGTTATGAAGACTGTGACACAAGCTCTAGCAGCAACTTTAGCCAGCGCTGTCATTAGCTAACTATAAGAGTTCATCACTGTGTGGAAACAAAAGTTCTGCTGCTAAATTAAAGTTACATTCAGGTGAAAAAGCAGAGAGAAAAACACTGTCTAAAGCTTCAGGAGTCAGACATCAGTCATACCAGTTCAGACCTGATCCAAACAGCTGCTCTCGTCCCGTTTCTTGTTTTAGAGTAAGACGTTTCCCCAGCCAACCTGATGGACAGCATCTCTTTCTCTCTATGCTTTGTATTGTTATTATTATCATTATTATTTTATAGTTGATATTTTTCATTCTTTATTAATATCATCAGCATTATCTTTTGCGCATTAGGTTCTATAAACCTAAAATGTCCACATTAATTATTTTATGTAGTTGTATATTATATAGTCCCCCATGTGACTACAGTATAAAGTAAATACAAGTGGGTAACTAGGATTCTATAATGCATTTTAGACATTTAACCCTCTGGCTTCCCTATGGACATTTTGTTTTTCAAACTTTGTCGGCCAACCATTTCACTTTTGTTAACAATAGAGCTATGACATTTAGTGACAAATCTTGTACAGTTTTGGTAAAAAAAAAAAAAAAACTGCTTTGCATTGCTGTGAAAAAAATGTGTCACAAAAAGTGTCACTCAAGAAACAAATGTCCACCTACAAAAACCTCTATAAATAACATTCCACCTCATTTTAAAGATCTGTACCTGCTCTGATCAAATAAATGTGTTTAATAAAAATCTATACAAATTTAACCTCTTAAATGCCAGTTCACATGAGGCGAAAAAATGTCCTCTAAAAATGCTATATTTTTTACAAACTGAAAGACAAACTTTAAAGGGCTGCATTTTACGATGTGTCCTATGAAGGTACAACTTTGTCTAAAATTTGAAGTTTTTAGCTTTTGTAGTTTTTGAGTAGCACTTGATAAGAAGAAAAAAAAATCACACTTTTAACTCTAAGGACAAAAATGACCACTTACAAAAGCACATCTAAAAATGTTGCCCATTAAAACTAATTTTTTTGGAAATGTTGCAGCTTTAGAAGCCTTTTTTTTTTTTTTACTAACTCAGGTTTTGACTCTGGCATTTAAGGGGTTAAATTTGTATGGATTTTTATAAACCACATTTTTTGATTAGGGTAGGGATAGATCTTTAAATAAAGCTGAAAAAGTATGAAAAAATTATGAAACTGATGTTTTTATGAAGGTTTTGTAAGCTAAAATGCCAGACTAAAGACATAGTCTGGCATACTTCAAATTATGTGCAGTATATTGGCCGGCCATTATCAACGTTCAGTACTAATCAAAAATCATCCCGTATATAAGGCTAATTTTGTATCATTTACTAAAGAAAGCAAATACATCCAGTCAATTTACATTCTTATTTATTTCCTAAGAGTATTTCCATGTTTCCATAACGGCAACAGAACACATTAGCGGTACAAGTGTCAATGTATTTAGTCAGAATTCATAAATCATCCAAAAGTTCACTTATTGGCTTATTTGTCTCATTAGCTTTAGTAAACTTGACTTTGTAGAGCGGCTTTGACAACTCTACAACATTAAAGGCCCCTGTACCCAATTTTTAGAAATAAAAATCAGTATATTTATATTGTATTTTTCCATCTACAGACACGGCTCAACTCGCGCTGGATTCTGAAAGTTGTGAAAAGTGCTTCTAAACTCATCGAGGCTCAGATTGCATTAGGTAAGTTTGAAATTTTTTTTTTTTTAAGATGCTGACAATTGGGTACAGCGCCTTTAACGTGATTTAATTGAACACTGTGCTATTCATAAAGGCAACCAGTTTCAAAAGAAGGAAAAAGTACTAATAGTTGGATTATGTTTTGTCGTGACTGTGCTTGTGGAAGTTGTGCCTCTGGTTTACAGTATTAGTCTGAAAGCTGTTTCTATGAGTTGTGTGTCGTTAAAGTCTTTGGATATGAATCGGTTTTAAAGAATAAAAACATCGTAAAGAGACAGGGCAGAGTTTGAAATTGCAGACGTTTGTGTTGAAGAGAACTTTCACGCATTTTGTGGCCAATGGCAAATAGATTTAGTCTCAAAAGTGTGGATTCTCACTTGCCCCTCCGTTTATTAACCAAGAAGAATTAGCCAAGACGCGTTAATCACGTATTCCCAATTTACCGTAATTTTCGGAATATAAGCTTCTCTTTTTTTTTAACTTTGCAGTCTGTTAAACATTAGCAAAACTATAGCTTCCCATTGACTTTTCTATGTACATATGAGGCCTTAATATGTCTTTTTCTTCCTTCTAGTTGGTGAGGCTTATTTTCAGGTGTGCTCAGTAGTGCGAAAATTACGGTAATTGACGCAAAGTGAACAACAAGTTAACCTTGTGAAGTTGGCCGTAATTAAACGCACATCTACAAAAAAAAATGCCAATTGTTTGTGCTTCAAAAAGTATCATTTGTGCTGCTTTCTTTTGGAGACATTAACAATTCTTTTATAGGTCATATTAGAACAATCCATTTTATTGTTGGTAGAATATTTAAAAAACGCATAAAGAAATTTTTTGTTTGTGGTAATTGTATGACATTATTTATGGCCAGTTGTTAGCAGCGGCATGAGGAAATCACAAATAAAATTGCTAATATTAAAAAAAAAAAAAAAGTTTTTATAGCTGAAGCTAGCACAAAGCACAAATGACTGACACCATTTTGAGCCGTTTTGGAGCTTTGTCAGGCTTCCTGAAAGGTTGCATTGCCTAAAAGAATCTCTAATATCGCAAAACCTAAATCAGGTAATAAGTTACAGTTAGATAATCACTTGCTGCATATTCAGATTAGGGATGGGACAATATACGATATTATTGCTAATCGCGATAATTAAGGTCTGCAATTAAATAATCGTGGCATTTTTTCATAATCGTTATAATCGTACGTGACGATAATCACAATTAAAGCAGCAGGCGCGTTCATAGAGCATCTAAAATCTGACTGCTGTAAACCCAGTACGAAGCTGAATTATGGTTAAACAAAGAAAGAGTTCATGTGTTAAAGTTAATTAATGACTCTCAGACAAAGTTAGTAGATTTTTGCTCAACATTGTAAACATTTGTTCACTTTGAATCATTATTGATTGTACTTAGACCAAAATATAATAAGTAGTTGTTTAAACACATACATATTGTGCACTAATAAATATTTCAATGATTTTGAATCTGTGCTTTTTTACGTTTAGTAAATTATCGTGATAATATCGTTAATCGCGATTATTCTGGTCACAATAATCGTGAGTGCAAATTTTAATATCGTCCCATGCCTAATTCAAACACTTCACCAGGGAAAATCAGTGTATTAATAAAATGTGGTGTTTGTGTCTCAAAGCTTATGCTAATCTCAATTCAAAGATGCACCATGTAACTGTAAGCTGAATAAAAAGAAATGTTTTTCACTTAGAACTGACCTTTGTCCTAAAGGGAAACCTGCTCTTGCTTGTTTTCAGGGAAATGTTGTTTCTTTAACTATACATTTTAACCTTTAACTATACTCTTCCACAGTATGGCACTTAACAAATTAATAAAGATGTCCCAAACTACCGGTTTTAGCTTTCTATTTCAAAAGAATAATGCTTTTGATTTTTCACCTCCAGAAAGTTGCATGGTGTCAGTTAAACTTAATCATGTTAAAATCACACTGAACCATGCTGTTTACATAAGCTATCAACCTTGCATTTTATATACTTTTTATAAAATGATGTACTTCACATTCAAGTTATTTATTAGCTCACAGGTTAGTATGTAAAGGTCTTGATATGCTTTCAGCGATTATTCAGCTGAAATTCATGGCTAATTCCCTTTAGAGAATCAATAGAGCGGTAAAAAACAATCCACACTTTTGAGGCAATAGACCTTTTGTGTAATAAAGTGATCCTGTGTTTGATTTGCAACAATTTGAAAACCTGCGCTGCCCCTTTGAAAACAATATAATACATAAAAACAACAAAAAACACAAACTAAAGCATAAAGTGAAAAGGTATTGGCTCATCATAAAAAAACAAAAAGTGTATAGATTTTTGGATATTTCATTTTCAGCACCCTTTAGTTACAGTAAGTTTTCACATTCCACACTAAAAACACTGCACTGGGTTCTGACATAAGGCGGACGCGAGCTTTGAAATCACACACGGTCTGTTCAGTCGCTCAGCTTCACAAAAGTGCTTCAGTTTCTTTTCAAAAATAGATTTTGGATTAGAGTTTATTTTTAGGTCAGTTTGTGCATCAACTGGTATTATTTCACTTTGTGCAAGCATTCAGACATCGCACCATTGAGGTTGGTTCGCTCCATAGGTGGGTGTTTCTTTGAGTTAACCGATCACAGCCTTTTGGTTGTTTTGTAGCTGCTGTTTCTCTAAAAGGTACAGGATTAGATTCAAAGTTGGACAACATACAGTATAAGGTCTTTTCCCACTGTAGGCCTTTTCCCACTGTAGGAACTTTTTTTTAGTTCTTGGTACTTTTTTTGTTTCAGTCCCCATTTTGGGCACAATCACACAGACCAAGAACTATAGACTGGGGCAACACTTTAGGAACTTTTTTTGCTCCTGCTCTGGGCAGATACTTTCCAATCAGACCTGGAAGCTTTTGGTGACACCAACACATTTACAATGCTAACTTTGTTGGAAACATGTTTTACATATTCTGACATTTAGATAAACTGTCCTTATCCTTGAGAAAAATTACTTAAAGTCTGTAGCTCCAAAAATGGAGTTACTATTTTTAGGAATAGCAGTGAACAATTACGTTTTATTGTTAAGTTCAGTGATGTTTTAGTTTTTGTACAACATAGTTAAGTGTAAGGGAAACAACTACTGTAATTTCTGGATTATAAGCCGCTACTTTTTTCAGGAGCTTTGAACTATGCGGTTTATAAGGCAATGCAGCATAACAATACATTCTCATAGACTTACAATTAACAAGTGCTGCCTATATACTGTATGTACTTTATCATTTCTTACTTAAATCTAGTAGGTGCGGCTTACAGTATATTCAGGTGCGCTCTATAGGGCAGAAATTACAGTACTTTTCTTTTGTTAAGACAACTTAATCTGATCTGTTGAAATGCTCCAGACTAATACAGATGCTAATGTTGTATTTATTTAGCCCCACTTTCACAAATTGTTGATGTGTGAATACAAACATGTGGACAGGGTAGCTCCTCTGACTAAACAGGGACTAAGTTCTTGGAACTTTCATGTGCGAAAACGTCTTATCTCACCCAAGGTTGGTTCTGGCCTGCACACTGCTTTGCTCCTGTTCCCTGATTGGCCCATTATACTTCCAGGCAATACCTGACCTGTAGCTAAAGGGAAAGGTGGCACAACCTGTCGACTGTATAGTCAGATTCTGCAGGACAATATTTACTTCTGAAATCTGGGTAAGATTAGGGTTAGGATTAGGCCTGGGGGATTTGGACAAATATGAATATCTTGATTATTATTATTTTTTTTCATATGTCGATAACAATACTTAGACGATAATTTGTCAGTCCAACAGTAATGTGTTTTATGTGACTTAAAACCTTTTTTGTTTAGGTTTAATAGGTTGTGTTCATGTTGCAGAATATGAAGTCATGAGTCAGACGATGATGATTTCTATAAGATTATGCTAAACCTATTCACGTTTTTCTAATACAACAAAAAACTGCATTTAAACAAGATTCATTTTAGCTGCTAAACATGTGTAATAAATAATATTGGTCAAGAAAATATTCAACACAACCTATTGTCACACCAATGTGAAATGTTTGTAAAATGAATCACAGAAGTGCAGAAACATTACATTTATAGCCTACATTTCCCAGGATCATTTTTGGTATTATTTGGCTCTTTCTAAGTTTTTTTTTTTTTTTTTTACTATTAAGAATAAACTCGGTATTCAATATTTTATTAGTTTGAAGACAATATTCACAATTTTATCTAAAATTTGATATTTTGCCCAGCTCTGGTTAAGATTAGGGTTAAGTACCGTAATTTCTGCCCTATTGAGCGCACCTGAATATAAGCCGCACCCGCTAGATTTAAGTAAAAAAATGATAAAGTACATGTATAGGCCGCACTTTTTTATAGTAAGTCTATGAGAATCTGTAATTTTGCTGCATTGCCTTATAAGCCGCATAGTTCAAAGTTTCTGAAAAAGTAGCAGCTTATAGGCCAGAAAGTACGGTAGTTTGATTTTGTTTATTAATTACGGCTTTATTGATATTTATTTAAGAAGAAAGTCCCACTGAGATTTAAATTTCGAGGAAAATAGATGCATCGTCCCACCTAAATTTGTTTGATTATTAGTACTTGATGATCCAAATTTTCGATTACCATGGATACAAGTAACCAAAAATATTCAAATTCGGTTGCGTTTTCCTGTAGTTTCTATGGTTACACATGCTCCATCACCAGCACATTACTGGTCTATTTTCACCAGAAAGCTGTTGAAATGCACAATAGTGTTTATTCCGAACCACCTGTGTGAAGCCGAACTCTTCTTCTTCCTCACCATTGTTTATCGACTTGACTCATTTTGTGCACAAAGCAAATGCAATTACCCAGGATCAATTGGAGCAAACAGACGCGTTTATGTGGAGCAGCTTTGCATTGAAACGCAGCCACGAATCGAACTGAGATGCAAAGTAGCTCAACACTTTGGGCTAAAATCCAAAACACACGCACACACACACAGCCTATAAAACTTGATCTTTGAAATAGTCTCACGATGGTTCAGGAGGGTTGGGTTTTTGAAGCAAGGTTGTGATATTTCTAATCGTCAATGAGCTTGGGTTGTTCAATAAAATCATATGTTTTGGAGCAAAGTTTAAGCCACAATGTTGTATAGACCGTTTAAAGCTTGAGTACTAATAAGGTTATTGAAAATACAAAACCAAATCTATAACTGGTTTATTGTATATAGAGATTGTGCAAACATCAATATATTTTTTTGCCTGTGGAACTTTGTTTTCTTCAAATTGAAGAAGTTTGTGTAGCAACTTCAATAACTTGAAAGTAGTTTCTCTGTAATTGTAGCTGTAACTGTCCAGAGCTTAGCTAGCATGTTTGCTAATGCAGTAGCAGCTGAAGTAGTAGTAGAAGTTTAATGGTTAGAGCTAAATAGTCGATAGAAGATAGCTAGTTGTCATGGTAATTTGTTTATTTCTGGCCTAAACTGTAACGTTTTTTTTTTCTTAAATTTATTGTCCTAAACTTAATCTGAACCTAATATTCTATTTAGTTGCCTCACACTCTGCCTCACTCTCAAAAGGACTTGATTTAAGGCGGGAGAAGTTAAGATCTGAACTGCACGTGATATCAAAATTTCTGTCAGTGAGAAATGTGAAAAAAAAACTCAGAATTCTGGTTTTCTACAATTGTTTCTTGGCGTTTTTATGTTGCGTTTAGAGCGGACGACGTTGGAGCGTACAGTTTACAAGTTTACAGTTGTTAAGTCAATGTAAACCTGCGTCTTGAAGCGCCCGGCAAAATTGCAGTGCGAATTTGAACGAACTAGATGCTCCAACTTGTGGCAGACGCTTTGGCCGCCTCATCAGGTGTCGATGCCCCAGTTGGACTCTGCTGAACTTTCAAGTGTCTGAACGTCCACCAATCAGACACTGCTCTCCTGTGACATCAAGAAGAAAGAAGGACTATTTACTACAGTTCTTTTAATAACTTTTTTACAAAAGGTCACTCGTTTTTGGGCTTTTTTCAAAGGCTTGGTCATTTGTTGCTCTTTGGATATCTGGCGACACGGTAAAACAGACAATACATTATCATCTCAACTGACATGGAGCTACAAAAACTGCTCGTTGCTGTGTTTAAACCACTAAGGTATGACATAACAACGGAGGAGACAGCAAAAGGACATTGCCTGGAGGAGAAAGTTGTGCTATCAAGTAAGTTAGCTATGTTTTATAAATGCATTGAGCCTCTATCTCTCTCCTTCCCTCCTGCCTACATGCAAAACAAAACAGAGAATCGTGTTGGGGCATAAAAAGTGCCCTTGTCGTCCTCCTGATAAGCTTTGGGGCGTTGATTTTCAAAGCTGACGCTGTTGGGGCATCAGCTTTGAAAATAGTCCGCATCAAAATTTGCTACGCAAGAATTTGTACGCTTCAACGCTGTCCAGTCTGAACGCTGTATTAAAAGAGAACAAATCCTTTCTCACTGCGATGTCATTTGCATTAGAGTGACTAAGCAACAACTAATACTGTTCTGATGTAAAAGTTTTGGCACAAGGATAAAGTAATTAACTATTTCAAATGAATACAATGAAGAAACACATTGCAAGCTTGTCCTTCAGCAGAAGTTTTGCATAATATCCTTCAACAACCTCGTCAACAAACAACAGATATAAATAGTTAGCTTCGTTTGAGTGCATCGAATCATTTTTGCGGGAAAAGATTTTGGAAGCTTGGATGTCCTTTTAGACTTTCAGTATTTCAATGTGTGGCATCAAACTAGTTAAAAGGCGTACAGAAAACATATTTAAGTGCAAACTATCGAAACAATCTTTGCATTTTAAACCATCTTGCTTCAAAACCCCAAAACCTTGAAATAGGGCTGCATAATATTGTTTAAAATAATGATATAACTGTTTTTAATCTCTAAATGGGAGCATACGAGATTGAGTTTATTTATCTAATCTTATTGTGCCAAAAAGTCTATATCACAGTCATATCTCAATACAAAACATAGTTATTGATAATCACATCTTTTCTCATATTGTGCAGCCCCGTTTGGAACCCTTTAAATGATATATATATCTATATGGCAGCTTTATACAGGAACAAAAATGATTAAAAATGGTTATAAAATAGGCATAGAAGTCTTTGATAAGAAGAGACTTGGGTTTTGTGCTCCTTTGGTGTAAACTGCATCTTCAACCCGGCCAGTCTAGTCTCTTGAAGTCTCGTATAAGTCCAGGTTTTGGCCTCTGTGGTCTGTCGTAGCTGTTTTTTTTTTCTTTTATATCACGTGATGAGGCAGCAGTTGATGCATCGCGGGCCCAGTCGTCTCTTCAGAGCTCCTTTCTTCCTCTTGGGGTTAGAATGGCGATAATGGCCTCGTCAAAAACAGTCTTCAGGCCTTTTTGTGTTAGAGCCGAGCACTCCACGTAGCAACACGCCCCGATCTGGAGAAAAAGACACGAGAAGGTCAGACAAGAACACGAAACAGTGCTGATTTTGGTGATTTAAATGTAATGTAAAATTGTCAAATAGGTCGGCTACAATGGTTGGAGTTCTGACTTGGATTGGTTTGATCGAGGGTCTCCATAGGTGGAGTTTACATGTGTTGCCATAGGTTCTCTCCACCACTAAAAACATTCATGTATAGGCAGGGGCGGCTCGTCACTAGGGCTATAGACGCGACGCATCGCCGACAAAAAGGAAAAGAAAAAGTAAAGTTTATCAAAATCTAATAAAATCTGACTTATGAGATCCTCAGAAGAGCTAATCTTTTGGTACGATTTTAGCTTCTATTGGATCTAATGTAAGAGAAGTTTCAGTCCTACAATACAAACTAATAGGACCTGCGGGGTACTTGCACTTCTTCAGACAAGTTACAACAAAAGATGAGTACATGTATAATCGGGCATTTTTGCCAAGTTGGACTGAAAGTTCTATATTTTTGGTGCTTGTTTTCAACCATGTCATCCATGTCCATGTTTACTCTGGCTCTCATGCTGGTTTATTGTCCTAAAAAAATGCCTTCTTATGCATATTACTGGTCTGGATCTAGGTTGTGAGATAAAGACACAAAAAGGTAGCCAACTTTTTACCTTACCATGTATAAGTATGGGAAGTTAAACTATTTCCATCTTTTAACCTTTTCTTGCATACGACTCACAAAAGTGTACGCCAAATAACCCGCCTTGGTTCCCTCATAATATGCTTTATGTACTCTGACTGCATGTTGGTGGCTTCTGTTTTAGATATATTGTTTTTATGCTTTTGTTTTGTTCTTTGTCTTTGTATTTGGAAAGCACTTTGGTCACTTGAGTGTTGTAAAGGTCTTTATAAATAAAGATTGATTGATTCTGTTACCACTTGTAGTTCCACTGAATGTCAATAGGTGGAACTGCAGTCTGCATAGCCCATGCTAGGGCAAAAAATTTAGTTGTAGGCATTTGGTACCATGACTGAAGATTACCCAGGTCTAGGAACCAGAAGTTTCTACTGAAAACATTAATACATTCTGTTTTGTAATTGAAAATAGCTGTTTGATGCAGAAGGTTCCAATAAAAACTCATAATTACTAATTCATGTTTGTTCTGTAAATGCATATTGGTAACTTTAGTGTTCACCATAATCTCCCCTCAGGTATTCGTAACTGCATAGTGGTTACAGAAGTGTACAACTTTTTTCTCCAAACTGAATTTTTTTTCAAAAACTGATTGTCATGTTGATTATGTTTCTAATGAGCTGATCTGACTGAAATTTGATAATCCTGTCATAAGTGGAACATAGGTTATGCAATAAAGGGTTAAAATGCAAAACAAAAAGCAATTAAAAATACATTCACCTTCAACTCATAACTGAAAAAAATCTGTGCTTTTTGTGAGCCAAAAGTTTTTTCCTCCTTTCAACCTATTTTGCACCTGAGCAAATGCTTGATGAATGAGGCCCACGGTTTTACAATTAATTATTTCTGACATAGTTTTATTTTTTAACTACATACAAAAGAGCATATCACATTTTGTAAAAGAAGTACTTGTATGTTCCTGAAGACGTTTGCCTCTACAGCTCAAACCCATTTAAACCTGATTATAAATTGACTGGTAACACTTAATCTACATTGAAGTGGCGTCGCATTGTTTTCTTGTTAACGCCGAAACACTGTCATTTATTATGGTTTCATTTTGCTGGAAGCCAATTTCACTGCAATCACTGAGAGCCATTGCCATTAATCCTGTTTCATGCCGCCCTTGTTAGAGGCTCACGCAGAGGCTTACGCAACCGGACACAGACTAGAAAAGCACTCAAGGTGATACAGGTGCCCTATATCACAGCTCTCTGCATAAACACCAAGAAACAAGGTTATGAATGCAGGAGGAATTTTGTAAGAAAAATGGTCGTGAGTCAGATTTTGCAGTGTCATTGTGTGACCGGTGTAACTTTAGCTGTGTCTCTCTCATAGTGTTTAATAAATTTGGTTGTGGCTGGGGTACAGTAGTAAAGACAGCACTAAAAGAGACCAAGATCTTTCCAAGTCCACAGAGTCCTAAGACCAAGACCGCTGTCCATTGAGACCAAATCAAGTAGGGATGGAAAATCGATTGAAAACTTCAAAAATCGAATTATGCAGCAATCGAATCGAAAGGCCAGAATCGGTAAGTTTTGTTCATGTGGCTACAGACTTAGATACACACTCTGTACTTGTATAATTCACACAATAATACAATATTAGCCATAATGTTTGAACTTGTGCATGACCTGATTGAATGTGTTTATTATGTTGCCATAACATAACGGACCTCTAAATATGGACACTAAATAAACTGTTCAAATGTTGATAAAAACACACAAGTTCTGACACTAACAACAGTGGTTTTGTTTAAATGTCATATTATGGTTTGTGTCTAAGGTAAAAAAAGGTTAAAAAAAAAAAAATTAAAAATTAATCCAACATTAAAACAAAATCGAACAAAATCGAAAACCGTGGCTGCAAAATCAAAAACTGAATCGAATCGTGACTTTAGTGAATCGTCCCATTCCTAAAATCAGGACTACCTTTGTCATTGTGCAATGCTTATTGTAAACTGTGCCTGGGACAGTCACTGTGCTCCTGATGCAAGTTTAGCAGAAAGTGGTGGGAATGAAATGTGGTCACACTGTCCTAGACAAGACCAAACCCAAGATACGACAGTCCAAGCAGCCTCGAGGCCAAAATAAAACTGAGTCCAAATGAAAGTCTGAGACAAGACCATGAGCCTAAAAAAGCAGCCTTAAGACCGATCTCAACTACTACACTAGGGACAATATAAAATGTTTTGACCAGTATACGTTTAGATTTGTCATTTATGCTTTTGTAATAGAATTTGGTTCAGAGTTCACATTTTATTTGTGTTTTAGAGATTTGACAAAATTAAATACGATCATCGACTGATACATGAATAAAATCATAACATGAAAACTTTTATAAAACAGATTTAATCTAAAGCCTGCAAAGAGATGCTGAGATTTCTGGTCTGCTCTTTTTGAAATGAAAATACTGTCAAACTGCACCAACATATCAAATAATACATAATGTGAAGAAAAACATTTTGGCACCATTATCTAAAGCAGTGATTCCTAATGTGGGGTCAGGGGCTCCCTGGGGGGCCTCAGGGGCTCTGCAGGGGGCCTCCACAACAAGCATGAATGAAAACTGAGTTTAAAATTATAACTTTATATCCAATTAATTTAGCTGAGTAAAAATATTCTACATTGTTTTGAATTGTGTGAAATATTATTGAAAAATCCTTTCAATAAATCCTTTAGCACATAATCAATATCCACATACATTTAATATTTGCTGCAATTACAGCTTACAAAGACACAATCACAGCCAATCAGACACAGTTATGACAAATTAAACACTATTACTCGTTTCAGGACTTTGATTTTAGTGCAAAATGCTGGATTTACAAACTACTTCTTGGTAGTAAAAATAAAGTTAACAAATTTGCAACAAAAAATTCAAGTAACCTCAGTTTTAACCAAACAATTCAATCTAAGCTATGCTAGCTTTGTCTGCTAGCTGTTAGTTATAAATAGCAATAAATAAGTGTGGTGTTCCAAGCTTTTGGCAAAGTCTTGAAAGATATGGTCACTAATATCTATGCATATACTGTATATATAGTATGGTTTTAAAAGAAGTTATTTCAGTGTTGAGCTTAAGGTACAAAAAGGTTTCTCATTTGAAAAGAACAATGATTCATGAACCCAACTAGAATGCAAATTAGATTATTAAAAAAATTAAAATTTTAAGTGATTTTGTAAAGCCAGTCCACTGTGAGAATATTGTGAGTCATAATTGTTATTAGAAATGTGAGAGGCTTCATGGTTTTAAAGTTTAGCCTTGAGACATATTCAGCACCAGACTGAGTGTCCAAGGTCGGAAATGGCTCAAGAGTCTCTCTAAAGACGCTCATTTTAGTATCATTTCTTCACATAAGATTTATAACCTTGTATCACTCAGGGATTCAATTATTATTTGCATATGTATTGAACTCTCTATAGTCTCAAACTGCAAGCATTAGCATCACTTTTGTAACGCCAACTTCTTGTCTTCATGGATGTTATTGTGGTATGGTTCTATAAATTTGCTTTTTGCTTATAGAGACTTCTGAAAAAAGGAAAAAGCAGAGCTGATGACTGATAACTGTTACTGTAAGTAACACCAGAACATTGCCACATGCAGCAAGCATAGATTAGTGTGGATTATTACTAGAAATGATGGTCAAATTTAGGCAACGTTGCTCTAAAAATCTAGTCGACCACAACAATTTCACAATTACATTTTAGTTTTATTTCATCACCAATAACAAATAAGATAGCCATTGTTTGACCAACAATTGGGGAATTCCAGTGTTGCAACACACAGTTCAAAAACTGTAGGAGAAAAAAGTTGCAGTAAAACTGATTACCTACTTATTTACTAAAAATATACTTAGAAGCACTAGACCTCATTTTTACTTGTTTTAAGCGAATCATCATCAGCCAAGACTTCCCGTTTGCGTTTGAGTCTCCGAATTGTTCACGTGTTTTAAGCACTTTTCACAACTTTTAGAATTGAACCATGTATTAGTGATGTGCGGGTCATCTTTTTTCTTGACTTGCCTCACCCGACCCAAGTTAAAATTCAACCCAACCTGAAAAAATGTGCTTTATGTTCAGGACTTGACCCAGACCCGACCCCGCATTAAAACTACATAACACTGTGTGCAGGATACGTATGTCTGCGGAAGGCACGAGTCTAGTCTAGGCCTACGGTGTGCTAAAACGGTGCGCTTTGAACTCAAACACTCAAACCGTCTTATAATTGCAGCGTTCACAGAAAACAGCACAGAAGCTTTTAGAAAACTTTACGAAGCTTGGATCAGGCAAGAGGAGCTAACCTGACCTTTTTCAACTTCTTTACATTGCGCTATCTTACCCACCCAAACCCACGAGACCTGCCGGCACGCGCATTACCACCATGTAGAGGCCATACAGCAAGTTAAATGCATTGTTGTGAAACTTTAAGAAAATCTCTCTAGAGTCAAAGTGGTGGAAGCAGAATCTAAAAGGTTTATTTGAGAAGACATGATAGTTAAATCAACTTTTAATAATATGTTTTGAAGATTACACCTGGTTTGGTGTTCTTTGACTTTCTTGTCAACACAAAGTTGTATATAAACTATAACCAGGACCACTAGTTCGTAGGCTAAATTATACTTCCTGGGCCCTACTTAGCTATATATTCATACAAGTCTTGGGTTAATCTTGTCTTCGTTCTGTTCTAGTCCTGTAGAGTCCAGTCTAATCCCAATTTAGTTGAGTTTAGATGTTTCTGTAGAAGCAAGAACACAACCTAGAACCTTCCTTTCTTTCCACAAACCTAACCATAGCTACGTTGTTTCACATTTTGAGATAATTTTATACAAAGTTACTACATTCATCTGCTGTGTTGTAATGCACAGATGTCTTTACTTCCCCTCAGAGCTCTTCCGCTGGCCTCTCTCTGCTCCGGACTGTCTAACCAGGCCTGACAGCTACACTCTCAGGACTAAAGTGAAAATCTGCACATTTCGGAGACGGAGACACTTCACCTCCTTGGCCAGCTTCTGTCCCTGCTCTGTGGTCAGCGGCTTCTCCTTCAGGTCGTTCAGTTTGGCGATCGTCTTGGGGTCATCGCGGAGGTCGATCTGGAAGCACAAGAGAGAATATGACGGTAAGAACTTTCCTGATGGTCGGAATGGCAAGACTCTCCAACAAGTTTAACGCAATTTGGGGCAGCAAAAATTAGGGAAGGGAAAATTAGGGCCTTGGCAAGGGAAATATTGACGAAGATGGATATCTCAATCATTTTTGGCGTATCTTGATTACGATATTCAAACAATATTATTTCAAACCAACCAGAAAATGTTCAAACACATGTTGGTGTGATCCCTCATTCGTCTAGGAGTGATATTTGAAGATCGAAAAACCGTCCGCTGTCCAGATGACAATTTTAAAGCATTTTTACTATGTTCAAACACATATTTAAATGTGTTAGTTGAGGTCTAATGATCAGAAAAATTAGGCTGTAGTTGACCAAAGAAGACATTTTTGATCAACTCTAGTAATGTGCTATCAGTCAGTTAGTTGACTAAAAGGTCCTTCTTTCTCAAAACAAGAGTTGTCTTAATGTTCTGACCAAATATTTGAGCCTCACAACTCAGAGGTTTGCATGGTAGATTAGAGTCTAATCTTGACTGTTTATAAAGAAAAAAATGCAGCTTTTCGAGTAAAAATTCTGGTTATATTAGCAATGTGCTTTCTAACTAATAAAAATAATGGCAACTAAGACAACAATGAATGATTAATTCACTAAAATATCACCTTCTACACTTCTTCAAATATTTACAATGTTGTAACTTTCTTTATTTGTATTTTTAAACAACTATTTTGAAGCATATTTTACTATAAACAGTTTACACTGCAAAAACTAATCTAGACTTGCTTGAAATGACTTGGAATCAGAATTCTAATCCAGTTTTGGGCTGTTTAACTGAGTTAGATTTAATCGCTTATGTAATGTAGCATATTTCACTGGTTTCATAACATTTTTAACTGGTTAATGAAGAATTTTGCTTAAAATAAAAAAAAAAAAAAAAATTGCTAGTGGGGTAAGAACAATTTTCTTAGCCCATTGGCAAATAATTTGGCTCAAAGAAGAAGCAATGTCTTGAAATAAGTTCGAAACACTTTGAAAAACGGAAAATAATCCATGTCTCTACAATAATAATTTAATAAGTCAAAATGCTTGAAATTAAGTTTAAATCTTAGAATCAAGCAACTTTAACTTGTCTTAAAATTCATTTTTTGCAGTGTTTCCAATATTCCATTTTTGCACATCTTCAAAACAGCTATCACAATTGTTATTTAAAATTTGATATATTGGCCAACTCTACTTGGGCCACACATCCGTGTTCACATGGAGAGGTACATCAGGGCAAAATTCTCTGATGTGCATAAGGCTAGTATAGACATAAGTGCACTCATCAGAAATGAAGTCTTGTAAACTACAAGAGGCAGTTCGGTGTCTCTGGCCATGATGATCCGGCGCTTCAAATCCGTTTCATTTGCTTCAAATATTGACGGGACACCGGAGCTCACCACAGCCCTTTTCCCTCACAAATATAATCAACGGCGATCAAAGGAGATGACAGCAGTGGCACCAGAGGAGCAGCGGACTGAATATGAGCTGTGCTCTGCATGAGAACTGGATCCAGACAGGGCCGGAGCTGGACTGGGTGCAGTGCGAGCCCATGGATGTGAGCTAAACCTTTTTAGGTCTGATTTTCAGCCTGATCCACGGGAGGGGAAGTGTAACATGTCATGTCTAAGGGGTAAGTACGACTCTTGTAGAACTTTTTGTCCAATTGTAAGATTCCAAAGTGTTAGAGAAACTTTAACAGCCAATCAGAGCAGCCAGACAGCATCAGGCTCAGCTGCTTAGGGCCTGCTCTTAAAATTGTGAAAAAAAGTGGACGAAAACACAAAGTATACAGTAAATTTAACAATCTAAAGTTTGTCTGCAACTGTGAGACAATTGTTTGCAAAATGTCTTTTACAGATGATTTTGAAACCCTCTAGACAGCAGCAGGATTAAGATCATAGCATGAAGCAGCCTATTTTAGTCATTGGGAAGAGAAATGGATTGAGGGGAAGCGTCCCATCACTTATTGTTTTCCCAAATAACTATACCAGCCAGTGTCATTCCAAAGTATTTCAGACAAAACACTGATCATTATACTGCGTCGTGTTTTCCAGGCTTTTACAGACGAGAACTATTTGCATCTTGTTAGTTCGTCAGCTGCATCAGATTTGGTCTTGTTAGAGGAACAGGTGTCGCGCTCCTCAGTTTCACATCCACCGCTATGTTTAATGTTTTATTGCAGAGGCGCAGCTGCCAGTTTACGTAACAGGATTAACTGTAGCGATGTGTCAAGGCCCGGTCTTTTCTGCTTTTCAGACTTGTTGGCCCACACTTCCTGCGCTTGTGCAAAACAATTCACACCAGCTGATAGTGAGATTTACAGGCCACAGCGTTTACAATAGTACAAATACAGATGGGAGATGAATTAAAAAGAATGATACAATGCTGCTTTTGAGATATGAAGAGTTTGAGCGTGTCTGGTTTATCAATAATTGGGATTATTCAAGTCACAGTATAAGCGTAAGAACAAAAGAATAGTTATCGTGACAATTTCAGAAGCAGAATTAAGCCTTTTAAATCATTCTATGGAAACTAGAAATGGGCAAAATATTGGTTCCAGTGTTGGCAATGGCTGGGTTTTTAGAAAGATTGGGGAAAAAA
Organism: Mugilogobius chulae; assembly: GCA_038363315.1. Taxonomy (NCBI): domain Eukaryota; kingdom Metazoa; phylum Chordata; class Actinopteri; order Gobiiformes; family Gobiidae; genus Mugilogobius; species Mugilogobius chulae. The sequence goes on from CM076407.1 coordinate 15,384,216, forward strand.
TTGGTGCAGACCTTTTACATCCTCGATTTATTATGTTGGTATCAGCAAATATTGCCACAGATAAAACAGATATTGGTTAATTCCTAATTGTGGCCATTTCAGAAGCATTTTTTTTTTTTTTTAATTACAATTTAGACTTTGACATTTCACAGCCAACAGATATCTGTTCTGACCAATCACATTGCACTGATTTTATAGATACTGCACATCTCAACAAAATATTTGATTAAGGCTGACATGATTCATTGAGTAAATTAAGTACTGGACTATAAGCCGTTACTTGTTTTTACAAGCTTTAAACTCTGCAGTTTATACAACGAAGCATCAAAATGTTAGATTCTCATAGACTTACTATTAACAAGTGCGACCTATATATGTACTTTATCATTTTTCTTATTTAAATCTAGTTGGTGCAGCTTATATTCAGGTGCGCTCAAAAGTGCAAATTACAGTAATTTGATTACAAAAAAGCTTCAAATATTATTTTTTTATCGATGATTTGCTTAATGTGTATATTTAATCCAAATAGTGTGAATCTGTTAGGCAGCGCTTATTTTACACAAAGTTTATTCCTGGACAGCACCGCCGCTGCAGCTCCGGTTGAGGAGACAGCGGTGGATTTTAAACTAACGTGTCTGTCTTGAGAGCGCAGCGAGTCGAAATGAAACAAGCAAAGTCTCTCACGAGGGACAAAGTTGCAGAGGCTAAATTGAAGCGCCAACGCTGCAAAATGACTCGAGCTCACAACGACCTGCAAAACTGTATTATTCATAATTTACATGAAACAAACTCGCGCATTTGTGTTGCTTATAGCTCCGCTGCCCAGTTTGTCACATTTGGGACATACATGTGGTACATGAGATGAGACATCAACGAGCTTTAGGTCAAAACCACAAGCCTGCAGATGTTTGTGGATTTAATACTGAATCTAAGTATACGTCGGAGAAACAATAAGCTCTCAGACCCCCATCTCAACACACTTCATGCATCTGTGTGAAAATGACAATAAGACAGTGAAATGTGGCTCACTTATTATATTATATTATATTAAACTTGTGTATGTTTTTAAGTGCAATGAAAAGTATGTGTGTTATTAAGCAGAGAATACTTATCACCCTTATAAAAAAAAATCAAAGTAAATAATCCATAGATTAATGGCTTACTAAAATAATCAATAGTTGCAGCCCTATGTTTGATAGAATGAGCCAACAATAATAATCAGAAATCATCCCAAGTGTCACATGAAATAATTTTAAGGGCCGAAAAAAAAATCTATTTTAAAATGCCTTAATATTTATTTTATTTTGATTCATTTTCCATCCATAAGTGTTGTAGTGGATATCTGCAGCTGTAGTAATAGATATAGAGCATTTCTGTATATGTTTAAAGTATCATTTGAACACACTCGAGTTTGATTTGTTGCTTTTCCAGTCTCTTTCACAGACATTTCAACGGCAAAACCCATTAGGACAGACACCTCCAGCTCAATGTGCATCAAAAGCTATAATTAACCTCTTTCTGATTGCTATAATTTGCAGCTCTTTTACACCCGACGGCGGTGTAGGTGTAAGTTACGAGTACAGCGGATAAACGGGGCTTCTACGTGGCGTTCAGTCTCTCGCCTCCGACACCCTGAGAAGCAGCAGCAGCAGGAGCAGTTGCCAGGAAACAGACCAAAAAAACGGGAGTGTGGATTTCCAGTTTTCAGAGCAACACATATGCTGGAGGCGCAGGGCGGTGAGGCTGGAGGCACAAGCGCAGTCTTTAGAGAACACATTCACACTCTTTTTTTTTTTTAAATAGGTCTGCTTTCTAGGCTGTGGGAAATGATAGAGAGAAGCTACAAACATGCAATCAATTTATATAAAAAAATTTGCGAGTAAATATTTCACTAGCTAGCTTTCATCCAGCTGTCACTCACTCAGAGCAGAACAAAGACTGACCAGTGTTGCCAGATTTTCAGAAAAAACGCGACAAAGCCTGAATGTACGTATATTGTTTTATTTTTGTTTTCTACCATACATGTTTGCTGGGTTAACAACTTTTGGAAGTTCTCAAAGATGTTGTGATTTTGGGCTATACAAAAAGAAATTGATTTGACTTGAATAGAGAGGAGTGTGATAGCCCTCCATGGTCTATTTTTTGTCCTCACAGTGAGAACAATATTCAGAAATGATACTTTGTGGGTGATATGCCAATCAACACCTGCTACCAAAGCTTTTTAAATAAGTAAATACAATAAATTACATGTTTACTCCAAAAAAGAAGCTAAATCAATTATAGCTGGCTTATACGTACGACCACAAATAAAGAAAATTCAAATCATTGAAGTCATTTTTCCTTTTCTATGATCATTAACAAAGATAGGTTTGAAAGCTTGGTTTGCATATCACTTAGTAAGATGTCCAATGTTTCTATTGTTAATAACTCTGTCATGTTATTTAAGGTATTTGTTTACAGTGGTCCCTCGCTCTATCGTGGTTCACTTTTCACGGCTTTGCTGTTTCGCGGATTTTTTTTTTTGCGGAATTTAACTTTTTTTTTTTTACAGTGCACGGTCCTATAGACGTGCACTGTAACCCCCCAATTTACACCAAAGCTGCAGCAGCGCGTAACTGCAGCAGCACGTCATACGGCCGTCATACGCGCAGGACTCGTTTATAATGGAATCAAGTCTGATTTGGTTCTGACAATTTACACCAGAAGTGTGAGACGCGCGTCTAACGGCCGTCTGACGACCGTCAATACGCTTCGCGTCGTTCAAAATAGGACGGACTTCTAATTTACCAGCGTCAACGGCGCGTCTCCCGGGCTTTTTAGCAGGAAAAACACAAGAAAAAGCCGCGCAGAGACAAAATAAAGTATGATGCCCTTTCAAAATACGTCAACTACAAAGATTACAGCCACTAAAACAACATGTACCTGTGCCCAGAAGCTCCGTGAACGACCGTTAACGAACGTGAACATTGCAAACTTTCTGATTTCTTTAAATTACGTCCTTAAGAGGCTCTTTTCTCCATGAATATGCGTCAGACTGTTTTAAACCACACATCATTTTACAGCTTAACATGTAACGAACGTGTTTGTGAAAATAACGCTGTTCTCTCTGTTCACAATCGCTTTATATGAGCCGTTTTAGCCGTACCTACGTCTTTTTTTCTCCCCCGGCGGGTCTGCTCTCCCTCCAGCTGCTCTTCTCGGTGCTGCGCGTGCCTGTTGGGGTGCTAAGGCGCGTGCACGTGGATGAGAAAGCAGGCGAGAGAAATCCTACGCTATTATTTGCGGGACGGTGTGAGAAATAGAAGAACAATTAAGGTTCTTAGTACAACGTGAAGTAGGCAAAAAGCCCTGATGTAAAATATGTAAATGCAGCAGCCGCGGCCTGTTAATGAACACCGCACCTCTGATTCACAGTTTTAGGCTCTTCCTCGTTCATAATATGGAGCAGTTTTTTGGTTTATTCATGTGAGTAGATGCTCAGGCTCGCGTTGTTGGAGCAGCACTGACGCGTCTAGTGGAGATTGAAGCTTTTGAAAATACGCGCGTATGACGTGCTGCTGCAGTTACGTGCTGCTGCAGCTCCTGGTGTAAATTCCCAGTAAGCGTGCTTTTCTCTCAAACTCACTGTTTGAGGACCGTGTGACATCGCAGCATTCACAGGCAACAGCACAGAAGCTCTTTAGAAAACTTTAGACAGTTTGAATCATGCAGGGGAAGCTGACCTGACGCTCGGACGTTTCTCCAGGTGAGGATTTGACTCTTTGAGCTCGTAGTTACGATGATAAGTTTGTTCACACTGGAACGTCATTTGTGTAGTTCAGAGATGTGTTTGAGGAGCGTGTTGTGACTTCACTAGAGTCCGGATGTGTTTCGTGTCGGCTCTGGAGCCCGTGTGATCCGTGGCTCTGCGGTTGGCTGTGGAGCACAGCGGGACGGGCAATGTGCCAAAAGCAGAGCAGGCGAACGCACACAGCACCGTCCCTCTTTAAACGTCACAAAAACGACTCGAGCTGTTGTATCTTGCGGTGAATCATGTGTTCAGCGCATTATTACCTGTACAAAAGACTCTAAACATCAGAACCAGGCAGGTTATCAACTGAAATTACTGGTAAAACATGAAGATCACTACTTCACAGGTTTCGCCTTTCACGGGTTATTTTTTGGAACGTAACCCCCGCTATAAACGAGGAACCACTGTATTTTTTTTGTACGACCATAAACGATTGTAACACACACACACTCATGTACCATCAGTGTGTGCAAAAATAATATCTATGTAAATACAAAAAGAAGTGACAAATGTACAGCACGGATGTAAAAGGGCTAGGTCGGTCTCTACAAGTTCCTTGAGTACCACTTCTTTATTGCCATTATGTACATGTTATTTTATGTATGTTTATGTTACTCATATAAACTAAACTAAACTGGGACATAAACACTGTATCAATAATGTTTTGGTTGTGACACAATAAAGTCAGTGACACTTACAGATGAGGTGAGGTAAGGTCGGGAGACTAGACAGGAGAAAAAAATAAAAACCCATTTGGCCAAAAAAGACATATGAGATGGCTAAAAAGACAGCTGAATTTTCACTATGATTTTTTTTTATAATATGTAAATATGTGAGAAAAAAATAGTCTGTTTTTCTTTCTTTCATGAACAGTACACTCCACTGTATCCTCTGTATTGAATTTACGACAGCAGCACTGGAGCACTCACGTTCAAGGACAGGTGCAAGGACAATGACACAGGTGAACACAGGGACAGGGTCGAGTGGGACAGGTGAACACAGGGTCTCCATAACATTTACAGTACAAGGTTTAGTCAGGCTGGAGTGTTATGAGCCGACATAAAGAAGCAGGTGTCCACACTCTGCATGTTAAAGTGATGCATCATGGGGAGTGGGTGTATTTTAAAGCCGTAGTGGCAGGTATAGAGTGAGCTTTACGACGATGTTTAAGCAGTTTTTGTGTGAGGATAGTCACATGAAGGACAAGGGATATTTTGATTATTGTGCTCCCATAAAACATCTAAAATACAAATCCACCAACATTACTATTGTCCTAAAGAGGCACTATACCTGCTTTTGTTTGTTTTTTGTATGTCATGGACTAATTTACATTTAGTCAGACACCCTGAAGTAAAACTAATCTTTTCTGAATAGTCTTCTTTACTTTTCGCTCTTGTATCCTAATTGAACTGACCTGTGTTCCTATGAGCAGGTAGGGGACACTGGGGGCGTACTCCTGCAGCTCTGGGACCCACTCCTCTCGGACGTTTTGGAAACTGGCCGGATTCACCACCGAGAAACAGATGAGGAAGACGTCTGTCATGGGATAAGAGAGCGGGCGAAGGCGGTCGTAATCCTCCTGTGGACACACGGGACACAGAGGTAAGAATGAGCTGTGTTATTACAACATCACAAGAGGAACTTAAAGTTGAGTTATCTGCGAAGTTTCAAATCAGGAAGGAGGTTTTTACATCTGTCTGACTTGTTCCTAGCTCTCATAAAACCTTTGGCACAATTGCTCACATACTTTCTGGTCTCTAATATTGCTAAGGCAAGGCAAGTTGATTTGTATAGCACAGTTTGTACACAACGTCATTCAAAGTGCTTTACAAAGCAGGAAAAGCATAATAGAAAACAACATGTTTAGTCCTGATCTGGCACCAGCAGGTTAGTCCTGATTCTGGCACCAGCAGGAGGTCGGTCCATGTTTAGTCCTGATTCTGGCACCAGCAGGAGGTCGGTCCATGTTTAGTCTTGATTCTGGCACCAGCAGGAGGTCGGTCCATGTTTAGTCCTGATTCTGGCACCAGCAGGAAGTCGGTCCATGTTTAGTTCGGATTCTGGCACCAGCAGGAAGTCGGTCCATGTTTAGTCCCGACTCTGGTACAAAGCAGGAGGCTGGTGCATGTTTGTTTGTTTGGTTGTTTGTTTGTTTAGTTACTTAGTTATTTATTTAACCAGAATAAAAACTCATTGAGAATAAAAATCTCTTTTGCAAGAGAACTTTCTTCTGGAGTTCATTCCAAGATTATGCTGTAGCAACTCTAAAAGCCTTTTTACTTCGCTCTGTTCTCTGGGCACAGAGAGCAGGAGCAGGTCCTGTAACTGCTGCTGCTCCTCAGCTCTATGAGCTGCTGGCAACAACCCAAGAATAGACCTATAAATCAGAAGGTACCAGTGTTTCAATCCTCAAACAGATAAAACAGGCCAGCCTGTTTACAAAACACAATGATGGGTCACCAACCTCAAAATAGTAATAAAACGTAGAGCACCATGAAAAACAGAAAACAGTGTCCAGAACATGTAAGGCATCAGCAGAGGCATTCATATACCGTAGATGACATCACCAAAATCAAGACAGAAAAGTTGCGGTGACAAGTTTCTTACGAGCTTCAAATGACAAAAAATAAACAATCATCAATTAAAATAACAAGGTATTTATGCTCCTTTACCAGTTCAAATTGCTGACCATCATTTGCTGTTATTGAGGGTAGATTTTGGAGTGTTGCTTTGCTTTTAGAAAAGAGCATAATTGGTCTTAAGAGTCCTGACTATGGTACCAAGAGGTAGCCGGTCTATGTTTAGTCCTGACTCCAAGGACCATTCATGTTTAGTCCTGACTCTAAGGACCATTCATGTTTAGTCCTGACTCTAGTCCATGTTTAGTCCTGACTCTGGTCCATGTTTAGTCCTGACTCTGGTCCATGTTTAGTCCTAACTCTGGTCCATGTTTAGTCCTGACTCTGGGCACCAGCAGAGACCGGTTCCTTAGGTCCTCAGAGTCCGAGATGGTTCATAAGGCACTAACATGTCACAGATCTCTCCATGGAGAGACTTGAACACAATTAGAGCTATTTTCAAGTCTATTCTCTGAGCCACTTGAAATCAGTCCAAAGACCTAAGCACAGGACTAATGTGATGATACTTCCCGCTTCTGGTCAGGACTCCAACAGCAGCAAGAATTTAAAAGAAGTAGACCACCCTCTGCAAAACCAGTCAGCTCTCTCGTCGTCGGTGTTTCCCCACCGACGGCCCAAAGTCACACCCCATCACCCCAAATGGAAACAAGCGAAATGAAAAACAGAATATGTCCTTTAATTACTTCCTTTAGTCTAGTCTTCGTTCTAATTAAAACCACTTTTAAAACAACCAACTCCAATCTATTTAATGCTCTGCTGCTCTTCAAAACACCTCGCACCAAGCCTCTGAAACACTACTATAAAAGGAGGAGCCTTGAAACCCAGCTGCTGCAGACACACTTTCATTGACTAAACAGTAGACAGAGTTTATCCAGGGAGCAGATCTGCTGTTTGACCTTCACATTTTCGCGGTTTCCTCCTCCTCCGCACAGAGAGACAGATGAGAATAATCCCACGTGAACCCGAGGCCTGCCACACCAGCTGAGCCCTGCGTACTGCGTCAACACCACACCAGATACGACCAAGGCAAGGTGGTTAAGGTTAAAAGGAATCATTATTTAACCCAAGACGGCTTTTTGCCGATAACCGATGATTTTTCATCTTGTTGAACCTTGTATATCACAAAGAATGTAACTTTCAGCCAGAGAATGATCGTGTAAATGTTACTCAATCCAAACTAAAATAGCAGAACTTGACATAGTCTGTATCAACTGCAAAAAACAAAAACCTCCTCCAACCTCCTTTATATCAACATCGTTATCGGCACCCAATAATCTGTATCGCTTGGGCCCTAATAAAAATGTTAAATATCTAATTGCGATTTTTCAGACAAAGATTGCAGTTACAGCTCAATTGTTTGATGTTTTTGAAAATTCAGATTCTGATCTCACTGCAAAGGCCATTGTCATTGTTGTGAAATCAGCATTTATTGATCCCACACAAAAGTGATCACAAACACAAGCAGTCAAACCAATCACACTGCTCCTCACACTCTCAGTCCTTCTTTCATCATGTTGCGTTCAAACCGGACAGCGTTGGAGTGCTCAAAATGTCCAGTTTACATGTTAAGTCAATGTAAACCTACGTCTTGAAGCGTCAAGCAAATTTGCGGCGCGAATTGGCATCTAGTGCGTTGAAAATCGCTTGTTCGGGCGTCTGCTGATGCCGTGTCTTGCGAAGCGGACGCTCAAACCTGCGCCCGCGTCCACCAATCAAACACTGCTCTCCTGTAACGTAGTGACACGCTGTTCTCCTCACATCAAGAGGAAAGAAGGACTGTTTACTGAAGTCTTTAAAAGGGGTCCTATTAGGTAAAATCTATTATTCAAAGATTTTAAACTTGTCATAAAGGCCTCCCTTCATCATTAGTTTACTCAAAGTTGTATTTGAATTGATTCATGCATGTTGGAGTAATCTTATACTGTATTGTTAGTCAGCTGGAGCTCAAGTGCTCAGAAAATCCCCATTCTCACCTACCACCTATCCCCACCCACTTGTCTGTATCTACTTGTTATAATTCAAAGGATTAATACTTAAACTGAAGCATGTATGGTTCAAAACGGTCCCATAGTCACTTTTCAACACTAAAAAAAAGATATTTTAAAATCTGTTGCTTCCTACGGTGAAATTTTACAATTAAGAGGCGTGGCTTATCAGTTCTGCAGTTTTGAACAGGAAGTCAGTAGAGCTGTTTCCATTTTCAAGTCATTTTAGATCAATGTACAAAAGGTACATTACTGATCTGCATATGTTCTAGTTTCTTACTAAACAGTTGGAAAAAACACAATAGGTCTCCTTTAAGAACTTTTATTAATGAAAGGTTGTCGCTTGTTTTGGAACTTTTTTCAAAGACTTGGCCGTTCGTTGCTCTGCACACGGCAAAACAAACAATAAAGAACATGATCTGAGCCTCAATCTCTCCTCTCTCTCTCAAAGTGGTCTGCCTATGTGCAAAACAACGCAGCATTACAGTTTGAAATGTATTAGCGGGTGGAGTTTAGCCTCTGCAGCTTCTGATTAAATCCAGAAAGTGTGCCGCGACTGAAAAAGCGCTGAAGAACACTGGTCTAAATCACTAATTGAACTCCCGCAACAGTGTCCATTGTGATCCATCTGAAACACGGCCTTGTCCTGAGCCGAATGTAAAATCATTTGTCAGTGTATTTGAATATTCATGACGCGTTTGGCTTGGAGGAAAGCCAGCGAGCGTCCCGGTAAATTTGGAGATGGATCAATGCGTCTCCAGTAATGAGAAACGACTGTACCAAACCAGGCCAATCAATTCAGCCTGTCCCGCTCTGTCCGCTCTGTCCTGCTCGGGGAAATGAGCTTCTGAGCATCTCTCAAATCATAAACGACTGGAGGAGAGAGGGGAGGGAGAGAGAGAGAGGAGGGAGGAAGAGAAAGAGAGAGAGAGAGAAAGGGGGGTAGAGAGAAAGAAGAGAAAGCAGAGGAGGGAGGAGGAGAGAGAGATGAGGGAATAGGTAGAGAGAGAGTAGAGGAGGCGCGAGAGAGGGGGATAGATAGAGCAGAGGAGGAGAGAGAGAGCGCAGAGGGAGGGGAGAAAGAGAGAGGGAGAGAAAAAGAAGTGATAGAGAGAGAGAGCAGAATGGGGCAGAGGGGAGGGAGGAAGAGAGAGAGAGAGAGGGAGGAAAAGAGAGAGGGGATGAGAGAGTAAGGTGAAAGGAGTGACGAGAGAGGGAGGCAGGGTGGAGAAGAGGGATCGGAGGGAAGGGAGGGAGACGGCGAAGAGAAGAAATGAGAAGGAATGAATAGAGGAAGAAGAATAGTGAGGGCGGAGAGAGAAAGAGAGAAATGGAAGAAGGTAGAGAGAGAGAGAGAGGGAGGAAAGGGGGAGAAGAGAGGGAGAGAGGAGGGGGAAAGGAGAGAGAGGGAGGAGAGAAGAGCAGAGGGGAGAGAGAAAGAGAGAGGGAGAGAAAGAGAAAGAAAGGAGAGGCGGGAGAGAGAGAATGGGGCAGAGGGGAGGAAGAGAGAGAGAGAGAGGAAAAGAGAGAGGGGATAGAGAGAGTAAGAGTGAGAAGGAGTGACGAGAGAGGGAGCAGGGATGGAGAGAGAGAGGATCGAGCGAGGGAGGAGGGAGAGAAAGAGGCGAAGAAAAAGGGGGAGCCACGGGGAGAGTGAGGGAGGGAAAGAGAGGAAGAGAGAGGGGGAAGAAAGAGTGAGAGAAGGGACGAGAGGAAGAAAAGGAAAGAGAGAGAGAGAAGGGAGGAAGAGAAAGATGGAGAGAAAGAGAGAAAGAAAGGGAGAGATGGAGGGAAAGAGAGAGAGGAGGAGGGAGAAAGAGAAAGGGAGGAGAAAGAGAGAGGAAGAAAGAGAGAGGAAGAAAGAGAGAGAGTGAGAAAGGAGGAGCGAGGGGGAAAGTGAGGGAGGGAGAGAAAGAGAGAGGGGAGAGAGAGACAGAGAGAGGAAGAAGGAGAGGGAAAGAGAAAAAGAAAAAGAGAGGGAAACAGAAAGAGAGAGAGAGAGGGAGAAAAAGAGAGAAAAGAGAGGGAGAGGAAGAGCGTGTATGAGAGTAAGCGATAAACAGAGGGAGAGAAAAAAAGAAAGATTAAGAGAGAGAGGACAAAGAGAAAAACAAGATTTAGAAAGAGAAGAGAAAGAGAGGCAGAGGGAAGGTGAGAGAGAGAGAAAGAGACAGAAAGAGAAAAAAAGGAGATGGTGGAACATGGAAAGAAAGAGAGAAAGAGGGAAAAGAAAAGGGGGAAGAGAGACAAGAGAAAAGAAGAGAGAGAAGAGAGAAAGGAGAGAGAAAAAGAAAGAGACAGACAGAGACAGTTGTGGGAGTGAGAAGCGGTGCATGAAGGACAGCAGGAGAAGAGGAGGGAGAGAGAGAGAGACAGTCAGATAAGAGAATACAGAGAGAAAGAGAGAGAGAGTTGTGGGACTGAGGTTCGGTGCCTGACAGATTTTGAAGGCCTCAGCTCGTCTCTGACAAAACAAATCGGCTCAAAGTGATACGAGCGCAGGACAAGGCGCCGCACGGGGACACGGGACGAGACGTGTCCTGTTAGCTTCACAAAGACGGGACGAGGGCACAAACACTTTAGCATTTTAACCATGTAAGCCAGTCAGATGAATTTGAACTGTGAACGCTTGAGAATCCAACGATAAATGATGTGCTACAGTTTGGTTTTCACGGCGAGGCATTACTTTTTACACGTAGTAAATCTAGTAAATGTATTTCTATTAGAGAGGAGATGATAATTCTTCAGACTTGTGTCCACACTGTATAGGAACATCCTTCATAAAATGACAACTGACTCATTTACATTGTACCTAATGGAGCTGTATTTCAAAGACTGAGATGAGTTACACACTAGGAATGGGAAACTGAGAAGCCAACTTTCACTTATCATCTTTGAAGAGCCACCACCAAAGAGCAAAATGCATTTATATGTTATCTTAATTCACTACAGAGGCCCTTAAAAAGTAGAATTAGTTTCATAGAATATCAGTGGCAGAACAAAACACACCTTACAAAACACATGTGTTCATCTTAATAAAGAACAGTTTTATCACTTTATCACTGCTCAACTACTACAACTGCACATGTGAATATATATACAGATCCAAAGACATGGAGAGGAATACAAAGATCCAAAGGTCCAAATATGTCTAAATGTGTCCAACAGTGCTAATGGTAGCTGCAAGGTAAATGCTAACATGATTACTTTTCTGACATAACGCCACATCAACAACTTCCATTTAAACATGATTATGACTCAAATTATACTTAGTTCACCAGAAAATATCTTAAAAGAGGTAGAAAGTTTAGTTTCTTGTACCTGACAGCAGGTCACGACCCCAAACAGGACACATTGCCAACTTTATCTATAGATCTATAGAAGGATTATTGATCGACGCCACTTTCCGCCATACTGCGCATGCTCCGTCTGGTTAGCTGGGGAAACTTCTTTGATTAAAGCAAGCCCTGGATATAATCACATGTTTATCCTAAATCACTTATAATATCATCACTTATATAAATACAAGACAAATACCTTGGAAGTATTTGTAGTTTTATTAAAATAGTGTTATGAAGAAATGACATGGAGGCTGCCATTTTGCTGCGGTTCTGACATAAAATAGTGTTGTCAGGTAACAGGTTACTAAGCAACATGAATTCCTGGGTTAAACCTTGTCAGTTTAAGAGGAAGAGGCAAAAACTGGACACTGTCAGTGGTGTTTTAGTAGAAACTGGTTACTGATCGAACCGCAGGAGTAACCATGAAAACACTATTTTATGTCATCAATCCAGAATGCATGGACAAAATGGCAGCTCCCAGTAGCTTTAAAACAACATAAACAATGACAATTTTATAAAAAATTGTAAGCAATTATATATTTGTTTGCAATTTATTTTAAAAAGCATGAGCAGTACTAGCATTTAAGACATATTTGTGTTCATAACCAGGGTTCCTTTTAAAACAACAAAATAAGACAAGAGCAGCTGTTTGGATCAGATATAAAATGGTCTGACAGATGTTCGTCTTCTTAAGCTGGAGACAGCGTTTTTGTCGCCGTTTTTTCACTCACCTGAATGTAACTTTTAAGGGTCTTAGGGTCAACAGCAGCATAACTTAACATAGCATAACATAAACTCTTGTAGTTAGCTGACATCAGTGCTGGCTCGACTTGTTTCCACAGTTTGTGTCAAAGAGCAGCGGCTCTTTCTGCATCGCCCGTGTTGATAAACAAATAATCCCTCCATACAGTCTGCAAGATAGCATATTTGGGGTCGTAGCCTGCTGAGGGGGGAAGTTGTTTGAGAAATACAATGTTTAAGTATGGAAAGCTAACTTTTTACCTCTTTTAAGATACTTTCTGGCAAATGAAGTGTATTTTTAGCACAATTCATTCAAGTCAAGTTACAACAATAAAAGCTTAAATGAAGGTTGTTGATGTGGCGTGGCGTCAGAAAAGTAAACAGAAAATTAACACACCAGGCAGTGCTAGCATTTAGCTCGCATCTATCATTAGCATTGTCTGACATATTTACATAGTTAGACCGTTGGATCACTTTATTCATCTCCATATTACAATATATTTATTTAAGTCCACATTTTCTGTTGTAGTTAGTAAAGTTGTGGTTCTTATTCACGCTCAATGTTAAGTTTCCCCCACAGAGGTCCGTTAGTGGGTGTGGCCTCCGATGCTGACTGTATCTAAGAAACACAAGCTATATATATTTAAATAAAGTCAAAAAGCCCAGATCCAACTCCAAAGCTTCTGAAATCAACATTTCTGAATTCACATGACTTCCTGCCTGTACTTTTGCTGAGTTTTTAGCTGCAGGACAGAGCGCACGAGGAGACTGCAGATTCTCAATGACATTGTTTTGACACGAGCTGTCCTGAAGGTTTACATGTGACCCACACAAACCCATAATGAGAGTAAAAATAGAGTCGCACTGACAACGTGTGCATGTGAAGAAAAGACGTGTGATAATCCACTGTGACTACTGTCGCTAAACCACAGAGCACGCTGGGGTTTGACTTTGGACAGAGCACAAACTGTTTGTACGACTAAAGTTGCTCTTAAAAAGACTTGATTTCTTATTTAGTTGTATCTGATTGGAAAGGCCATTTACTTTATGCAAGGTGTCCAAAATTTCTATTATATAGGCTCTGTGCAGAAACGTGGATCAGTGTGTTTATATTAAAAATATCTAACTTCTGTACTTATGAGTACTTCCTGTTCAATTCATTTGAGGTTTTCACTGTGTCAGTCTAAAATGAATAAACATTTAGAAGATCAGACAGAGCGTTTACATGATCACGGAAATTGACTGAATTATTTAACAGTATGGCTGGGCGATCTTTGAAAAAATTAAATCACTATTTTTTATTTATTTTTTTCTCATTGATCGATCTTGATTTTCGATTTGATTTTGTTTAACCTTTTCAAAAACAAAAGAAAAATGTTTTTTATGAACATAAACAAAACAAAAACTTTTAAAATGTCCAGTTATCAGATTTTTTTTAATCAATATTCTGTCTCAAAACCACACATTTTTACTGAAAAAAAAAAAGGTTTTAGATTTTTCGATTCAAAACCGAACACAAAAATATTGACAGTTCAATTGATTCAAACTCGATCTTGCGATTTTTTGATTACAGTGGTCCCTCGTTTTTCGCGGGGGTTACGTTCCAAAAATAACCCGTGAAAGGCGAAACCCGCGAAGTAGTGATCTTCATTGTTTACCAGTAATTTCAGTTGATACTGCCTGTTCTGATGTTTAGTGTCTTTTTTCAGGTAATAATGCGTGAACACATGATTCACGCCAGATACACAGCGGAGTTGTGACCTTAAAGAGGGACGGTGCTGCACGCGTTCACCTGCTCTACTTTTGGCACGTAGCCATGCAGTGCCGGCGCCTCCAATATGCACATAACGCAGTGCGCGTAGGGCATCACCTGCTCTGGGCACTAAGCCTCATGAGTGACAGAAAAGTCTGGTCTAGACGCATGTGACTGATGATTCTTAACACACAGCGCAAAATCAAAGACTCTAGAAACCGTATCGAAAACAGAAACGTGTTCTATGACTCTTAAACTCTTAGACAATCTTTATTTTGCGTCAATAGAACACATATTGGGCAAGTTACGAGGAGAAACAGCAGATGAATTAAGACGGCTGCACATTTGATCACACGGACTCCAGAGCCGACACGAAACACATCTGGACTCTAGCGAAGTCACAACACGCTCCTCAAACACATCTCTGAACTACACAAATGACGTTCCAGCGTGAACAAACTTATCATCGTAACTACGAGCTCAAAGAGTCAAATCCTCACCTGGAGAAACGTCCGAGCGTCAGGTCAGCTTCCCTGCATGATCCAAACTGTCTAAAGTTTTCTAAAAGAGCTTCTGTGCTGTTGCCTGTGAATGCTGCGATGTGATACGGTCCCTACAGTGAGTTTGAGAGAAGAGCACGCTTACAGCGCACGTCTAGAGGACCAAAGCAATGTAAAAAAAAAAAAGAGGCAAAATTTCACTTAAAAAATCCGCGAAACAGCGAAGCCGCGAATAGTGAACCGCGATAGAGTGAGGGATCACTGTAATGGCCCAGCCCTATACTTAACGACATGTACTGTACTTTAATGATAAAAGATCATGTCTGTGTCTTTTGTGTTGTTACTATTGTTTGTTGTTTGTGTCGCTAGTGCTTCAACCAAAATTCATGGTTATTTCTCTTTTGGCTTTTCATAACATATCGACGTAAAAAAAAGGGCATAAAAACTAGCTTATCGTACGTTTTTGACATTTTGTTATATGTCTACGTTTTCTCCTGAGACTGTAAGACTTAAACAGCTACAGTAGATGTACAATATCCATACATTGAATAAAACATTTCTTTAACTGAGTCAAGTTGACCCAAACTTGAACTAGTTTAAGCTTACAGTGCATTGGACTAAAACAAAATAAAAATGACTTTGGTAATATTTGAGACACGTTTAAGCACAAATTGGAAAATATTGTCACTTTTGACTGATGGCGCTTGTGCTGTACTCCTGACTGAACGCCTAACAAGGACAGCCTTTTGTCTGTCCTCTGCAATTTCAGACACAATTTTTTTCTCTTGAGACTTTCCTCCACTGTCTGCGCTCACGGATGGTCAAGCAAAGCCACTAGAGTAGCTCCGACCTACACAGACCAAAGTTTGAGCAAGATTATTGATAGAATTCTAACCCAGATTTTGAATGTGTTAGGCTTAAAATTGTTTGTATTTATGTATTATTTTGACAAATTTTAACTACCCATGCATCGTGGTTAAGGATTTTTTTTTTGCTCTTAATGTTAAAACAGAAAACAATCTAGTTTCTCCTTTCATTGTCTTACTTTTGCTTCAAGCCATGTTTTACTGAAAGAAGATTGTCTGTGGACATTTTCATTCAAAAACCCAAACCAGACGATTGACAATTTGACTCCGTTTCCATCTCTCGGTGATTCGATTTGTCCCGATGAGCCAAATTAAACTTAAACTTTTCCAGCAGCTTGTCAGTGGTGATGAGTTTGAATAGAACTTGAGCATCTGTCATTGTTTTCCTGTGTATATCTATGACAGTATCATAACACGGTTGACAGCAGTGTAACGGGGATGACTTCACCATGACATCACCGGCAGAATTACTCACACGTGTCACATCTGTTTCTTCAGCAAAATCTCAACTCATTATCACTGCACTTTCTGATTTGGAAGGTTTCGTTTGCATTGCTTGTGTTTTGTTTATTCTTATATTTGTCAGAGTTGTGGACTTGAGTCTAGGTGAGCTTGTACATTTTATTATAAAGTATATATTCTGACACAAACGTTGTTACTATTACAACAAATACAGCAACTAAAGGTGCACTGTATAACTTTCTGGAGGTAAAAAAAGTCAACTTCACAATTACTTATAGGTAGGAATTTAACATCATGCTTGGGACATTTTGACTGAAGAAGAATATGTTTTCTGCCATAATGTGAAAAATACAGCTAAAGGCTTTTTCATGAAAATATACAAGAGGAGGCCAAAAGAAGGTTCAATAATTCCCCCACCTGCATATCAGATCAACTGCACAACGTACCGGGCAGTCAGATTAGTTTATTTGTGTGACGCAGATGAAACAAAGAACTGATTGGTCGTCAGTTATTTAAACCAAAGTCTAACTTCACTCACCTCACTTTTTTTTGCTTTGCCTAATGATTCTACAGAAATGTTTTTCAGTTCCACGTGATATTTTTCAATTTTTTTCATGCATTTTTTTTTTTTTATCATGAGCAGCCATGTTGGTTTTCATACGGGACACGATACGTGTCTCTGATTGGCTCATTAATTTGTCAATCACAACCACTGAAATTTGAAAAAGACAATATATATTTTATATCGTCTGGATTTTTCAGGCAAAACTAACAGTTCATTTTGTGTCCCTGCAACGTAAAGAAGCAGATTTTGTTGTTCAGTGTTCCCTCGCTCTAACGCGGCTCACTTAACGCGGCTTCGCTGTTTCGCGGATTTTTTTTTTGTGTGTGCAATTTTGCGTATTCTTTTTACAATGCGCAAATTCTTGGAACCTAACCCCCGCGATAAACGAGGGACCACTGTATACCACTTTTTTGTAGAATTTATAGCTTATATTGCCTTAAATGTGTAACCTGATGCATCAGCCGGTTTCATTTGATTTTGTGGAAACTGTCTGACTTTGTGTCATTGGAACTTCTTGCTTTAAAGGACAAATATTATGCATTTTTTTGTGTTGTTCTTGTCTATCAAACCTGCTCCTGAGCACCTCCACTTTGGAGACTCATGCATCAGAACCAATAAAAACAGTCCTGTAAATCACAGTGACCGTCATATGTTTCCCCCATCAAAAATGAAGTTTGAGCTCCATCTACAGACTGCAAAATAAATTATACAGGGAACACAAACAAATAGAATGTTCATGATATGCTACTGCTGCTCGAGTCTGGATGATTTATGGAGTTACAAAACGAGCAGAAGATCTCAGAGATCTATCTATGACATCACAGATCAGGGACATTCAGAATAGGGTTTTTTAGGGGAACAAAACATTTCTCACAGACAAAACTTCAGCAGTGTTTTTGATGAAGAAGAACATTTAGAATAAGATTAAAATTTAAATGTCTGTCACAGATCGTTGCAGTTTCTGTGTGGTAAACTTTGATATAACGTCAAAAGCTTTAGCTTAATCACTGTTTGCTGATTGACCGGTTGTACTTCCTGGTTTTCTTGAACCATTTGCAGTTCTGTGATGCCTGACCTATAGCTAGAGTAAAGTTACATTGAGCGTTACCAGCTTGGCTCTAAACCCGGGGGTATCGAAAAGCTCAGGGCAATATGGAATAGAATTTTAATCTTGGTACATCTGCAACAGTGATATACAGTATGTAAAAGCTGTCTTAATGGTAACTTTTTAAATATTTGACTTTTTAAGTTATAGTTGGAAGTTCTGGTCACATTTTTTTTACTTTTACTTCTGTTATTCTTAGTGTTTTAGCCTCTGCAGAACCTCCACAATCTTGTTCAATTTAGCCACAATCTGTATCTGCATGTGTCAGAACTGAGAGAAAAACTCAACTTTTCTACATGTAAATCACAACATATACGATATGCTACTGCCGTGTCCTACTTTAAAAACCCTGCAGCTGCTCTGTGATGTTGAGCTTGTGTTTTCCATTATACGTAGCTTTTTATGTTCATATTATTTATCTCTATGTGCGGTACATTTGAACATAGTCAAATGAAATATATTGTCTGGTTTTAGTCTCTTTAACCTTGTAGCCTGGAGTGGTTCACAAATACTGACATTATTATTCTGCTCTTCAGCTCAACAAAGTGCTGCTGCTGCTACAAGTGGTGCTTTGGCTGAAAAAACCAAAGCCACTGAGCCGAGGCTTTTGAATGTCAGCTCGTACCGTTTTACCAAGAGCTGCTTTTGTCGTAATGTGAAATAATAGAGCAATGAAAAGGAATCTGATTTAAAGATGCTCTACAAAAAGAATAGAAAGAGATGATATCAATGATACCATCATCGATACTGTCATCAACCTGTCTTTTTTTCTCTCTCTAAAACTATCTATCTACCTAACTTCTGGATATTTAGAAGAAAAAAAGTAGATGTTGTTATAGTGAAATCAACCAAAAGTTCAAAGGCACTTTTGATAAAACCATTTAATGATAAATAAATCTTAAAAGTTGCGTAACAATGAAAAGGAATTAACTGTGTTTATAACAGCCAAAGAAATTTTAAGCAGAGCTCATTTTCAGTTTTTTTTTGTACAGGCAGGTATAGCTCTTCTTTATAATTAGGCTCAAGTGGACATTGAAGGTAGGGCTGGGCGATATTGACAAAAATGAATAACTAGATAATTTTTTGACATATCTCGGATGACGATATTCAGACGATATTTCCAACCAAACATCCAGCATGTGTTTAAACTAATTAGTTGAAGTGTAATGATCAGAAAAATTGGTCTTGACTGGATTGACTATCGACATTCTTTGACTTAAGACATGTGCTACCAATCGATTAGTCGACTAATAGCAAAATAGCCTCCAGTGTCTCAGTGATTTGTCTAAAACTCTGACCCAAATAAAAAAAAATATATATCAAAAGAAGATTTTGATGCCAAAAAAGTTCAGAATAAGTTTTTAATGTGATACAAATTTTGGTCAACCACAACACCAATGAGTGATCACTGGACAAAAATATCACCATCTAGCTTTATTTGAACATTTACAATGTAAATTTCATAATTTGTAGTTTTTTTTAGCAACCTTTTTTCTTGCCTTTTTACCACAAACGATATACTCGATATTCCATTTTTGCATATCTTCCAGACAACAATCACGATATTATCTAAAATTCGATATATTGCACACCTCTAATTGGAGGGCAAAACTACAGAGCCCAGACATGTGTTTGTGCTCCAAAGGATTCAGAACAGAATACTTTGCTTTTTTAAATAAATTAGTCAGGTGTTTAAGTGAAAGAAGGCTGGTATCCTATGGGTTGATAACCACATGTGAGGAGCCAGTTGGACTACAATAGTTATTTCTAAGTTTGTCGTCTGAAAATCAGATACCCCAATACAACCAAGATACAGTATCTGCCTGGACAGGACCATACGCAGGATTTTTAAAACAGAGGTCCATTTATCTTGACTCCAAAAGTTGTCAAAACAGTAGAGAATTAAAATTTTTAGGAGTTGTTCTGGATCCAGTTTTTTGTTTTAAAAAACATGTTAAAAAGTGTTTGATACTGTTAAAAACAGTTTATCAGTTTTTAGACAAATTCGAAACAAACTGACACACAACGAGGCAAAAGTGTACTTAGACGCACTGATTATTTCTCATCTTAATTATTGTATATTCTGTCCGGGCACAAGCATGTGAGACAATAATAAAGCCTCTAAAATCTCATACCATCGTTACACAAAATCAATTGCTAACTTTGACGATTTCATTATCTGTTCAAACGTGTGACTAATCTTTAAAATTGTAAATCACAATGCGCCTCCTTTTTTGCACATTGTCCCAGTCAAATAAACTATTAAACTAAACTAAATACCGCTGCCAAAATGTTCTTATTAGACAATGTCATTATAAGTCTCTTTAATTATATTTATAGGCCATTATTACTGTATAACTTATGAACGCCCAAAAAATGGCGTAATTTCATGTGATAATTTGTCATTGTGTCCTTATAGTAAAATTATAAGACTATTGATTAATTCTCTTTAAGTCTCTATATTTTATCACATTATCAAACAGCTTTAACATGTTTCTGATGACCAAATTGACTAGATCAAAAACAAATGCAAAATCAATACAATCATATTATAAAAAATTACTCATAAATGTTAAAGCTTTCATAATATTGCTGTCCCGAAAATGGTTCACATTGCATTGTTTTTGTTATTGGAAAGCAAAACATGACCAATCAAGCATATTACAACAATGCTACACCCTTCATTCTAGAAGTGGGTCTAGAAATACTGAGGTCCGGACCTCATAGAACTTGGCCTGACTTGGACTTGTGTAGCACTGACTTAGGACTTGGGATTTACTTGAGACTTGCAAAACAGTGTCTTGGCCCCACCTCTAACAATCTCTTGTGGCACAATACATTACTTTGAAATCTCACCCAAACAAAGTTACCCAAACAAACTGACTATTGACAGTTAGCTTAACAAACATTAACCTAATCTTTTGATATAATCTGATGGCAAAACTCGTCTTTCAGAAACTAAACTGTGCCTGGGCTTGCGTTCTTTTGCTGGCGGCCATTTTGGATCCATGACTTTGGGAAGATTAAATTTAGCCCTGAGGAGAAGTAAGGCCAGGAGAAACTGCCTTTTGCTGTCAAAATGTGCCATTGTGATGAAGTAACAGAGCCAAATGTCACTGTGAACAATGACATCGACTGTGTTTAAATGGAGTATAATGGAGTTGAGTTTGATATTTCTTATTTCTGAAACATTAAGAAAGATCTGTTTACATGTGTGATTATATTTGTAATTGGAACAACACACAAACAACTGCTTCTTCCTGTATCCAAAGATGAAAACAAATTTAACAATGACTTAGCAGTAAAGTTGCAAACGTCCACACTCGTTCCCTGACTCGTTCCATTCCCTAGTCTTGTTCAGTGGTTCAAAAAAATGAACTTCTGTAATATAAAACTGGTCAAATCCACCTGACACGCACATATTTATGGACTAATATTCATCATATATGTTTTATTTAACTTGAATCTGCTGTTTAACATCAAACATTATGTAAAGGTTTGATGTTAAATGGGGCTTGCAGCTGGGGTTGCCAACACTGTCACTCCCAAAATCGGGACATGCCCCCCCCTTACAAAATGACACAGACAGGGGAAACGCAGTGGTTTGAACAGGGCATTATATGAGACGTTTTTGTGCAGGTACAGGAAGAGAAAAGCGGGTGGGTTGTCTTCTGTTCCAAAGTTTAAAGCAGTGATTTTGTTTGTGTGTAGTAGGTGCGCTCGCGCCCAGATGCAAGCTCATAGAAGACAGAAGAGCGTTTCAATGCGCATCGGCTTTAATTACAAAGATGTAACTTTTATAATCAGACCGTTCACTCTCCATTCATAAGTGTATTATAAAACAAATATCCACCACCGCTTTGGCCAGTAGAGTGAAGCCTTTCATGTCAACACGTTCACTGACTCACCTCTCAGATGGTTTCTCTCGCAATATTTGTCAATTGACAAACTCGGGAGACTTGGGTCTGAACAAGTGGTTTAATGGCCCAATCACATTGCAGCAGGGGGGGTGTTAGACCACAGCAAGTAGCGTCTTAATCAAGCATAACAAAGATGAAAAGTGTTAGATACATCATTATGATTCATTGCTGTGACTGGTTAAGCACAAACTAAGATAAGCACTACTTGACAACTCACCCAATCAGCTTTAAAGTATTTCATTAAACGTCCCACCTTTTCTCGAACACTTTCAGCAGAGGAAATGTATAATGTGGAAGAACTCAAATCGGAGTTCAACACAGATCCATCCGAGAGCCAGGTTAGAATCTCCCCACATATATATATCATCAAAAAGCACCAAAATGCAAAGACAATTTAAACACAAGTACTGCAGTATTGTATCCAGTATTTCAGAAACCCCTTAAACAAAGCTCCATCTGCCTCTTTTTCTGCTCTTAGCTCCAAATGACTGTAACAGCTGTACGCTTAACGCTCAGATTTAAAACCTACAGTATTTCCCTCTGTTTCTGTTGTTCCTGGCGGCGAGACAAAACCCACCAATCAAAATATTTACGGCAAACTGTTGACTTGAGAAATGACTGTTGTGCAATCTGCGAATGCTACAAGCGCTGGCCTTGTTTCACCCTCCGCAAATACTCCAAACTCAGAGATACCAGACGGTGTGTTTACTGTAAACTGCAGCAGACACACTGGAAACCTTTCTGTCCAGGTTTCAGCTCCAGTCAGTGCAACAGCTTAAGCCAAACTGTCACGCTTTAGATACACCCTAGGAAAACGATAAAGCAGTTTAACTTAAAAACGCAAGTACAATTTCTGCTTAAAGTTTTAAGTCAGTCAAAGTCATGTATGTGAGTTGTCTGTTATTCTCTCTCTCTCCCCCTTTACCCTCTTTCTCTCCTTTCTCTTGCTGTCTCTCTCTCTTTGTTCCCCTCCTCTTGCTCACACCCTCCTCCTCTCTCTCAGTTACCTTTCTTTCTCTCTCCTCTGTCTGTCCCTCTCTGTCTCTCTCCCCTCTTGCTCCACACAGTCTTCCTATTTCTCTTCTCTTTCTATCTCTCTTCCTCTCTCCCTTTTCATTCTTTCTTCCTCACACCCTTTCTGTCCTCTTTTTTCCTTTCTCTCCTCTCTCTCTGTCTCTCTTCCTCTCTCACTCCCCCTCTCTTGCTCACACCTCTCTGCTCTCTCTTTCTCTGTCTCTTCTCTCTTTCCCTGTCTCTTTTTCCCTTTTTTCCCTCTTTCTTCCTCACACCCTCTCTCTCTCACATCCTCTCACTCTCTCTGTATCTTCTCTCTCTCTTCTCCAAGTTGAAAACCTTTGACTCACATTGTCTAGTTATTTCAACACAAAAATGTAAGATAATTTAACTTAATGGCATAAGGCCAGTTTAGACACCAATGAATAAATTTCAGTATAAAAAAATTATGAAATTATGATCTTTCTACCCTTATTTAGGAGACTATAATATTAAATCAAATTTTCAAACATGTGTTAAAACAGGCCTTTAAGCTTATCTTTTTAGGTTTAATCACATTAGGTTAATATAATACCCTTTTTGTAAAGTTTCCAATATAACTTTTTAGGTTTTTTTTCCAGTGCCTGGGTGAGTTTCTTCCGCCAACATATAAGGCCATGTAGAAACTGTATGCATATCTTATAATAACTAGAGGTGGGCAAACACACAAAGTTTAATAGCTAATTTAACCTATTTTTTCTCCAAAAGATGATTTTTTTTAAGTATATTTAAGGTTCTTCAGAGTGTACAATCCTGCAAATGTTGTGGTATTTTGGCTTAGATACATCATTTGAGCTACTCATAGAACTATAGTTACATAGGTAACATTTTCAGTCCTGATGAAGACCTGGTCCAGTTCTGGGATAGTCCTGGTTAAAACCAGCTCAGTGCTCACTAAATACACTGTGGGAAGTGAAACAAGGCCGTTTTAAAGTTTTCAAAGTAAACATCACAAACACGTGTGTAAAGTTCGTGCGTCGCCGCTGACCTAGTGCTGAATCTCCGTGCGCATATTTAATGAGGTGTTAACGGTTTGAAGTCTTTAACAACACGTAGCTCCGTGGTTCTTGGGTCTTTTTGGATGATTTAAACACTCAGACGAAGCTCAGACTCGTCTCTGTCCCGCTGTCCATACAGCAGAGCTCACTTCCTTGTATTTACGGAGCAGATCCTCTGTTTGTGGACCGTTTATGAGAGAGGAGGAGAAAAAGGGCGCAGCGGCACCAGAGCGGGCCCTTTCATTCATGCTTTTGGCCAAATCACGTGACCTACGTTAACGCCGACAAAATATTTAATCGCGATTAAGCATGTGCTGCGTTAACGCCGCGATAACGCGTTAACTTGCCCAGCCCTAATAAAAACATAATGCCATTCATTAAACCAATAAAAAGTTTATTATAGTTAGCATAACTTTGTCCTATACCTCAAAGAAACAAAATTGCCTTTCAATATTAAATTTCATCAACAAACAAGAGACAGATGATCAAAAATGACCTTTGAATCATAAAAAACGGTCAGATCTGTCACTCAAATTCAAACTCTAAACCACATGATTTTACTCATGTTCATCTTAGACAATGTCACTGAATCTTCACTGAAAACTGATTCCATTCACAATAATAACTGATTGTCAGGCGTACGCTCAGCAGACTCAGACACGTGAGGAGCAGAATACAAATGCACATAAAGACTATAGTGTGTGTAATCTGAGTCCAAAAGTAAAACAGGTCTTTGTTTTAGTGCATCACAGGATGAATGTTTATGTCACTAACAGGAACACTCAATGTTTTATGTTCAACCACAACCAGGGAGTTTCCCACACACTCCTATTGTCTTTATGAAGCTTTGCCTGTAACACGGAGAAT
This sequence comes from Mugilogobius chulae, assembly GCA_038363315.1. Taxonomy (NCBI): domain Eukaryota; kingdom Metazoa; phylum Chordata; class Actinopteri; order Gobiiformes; family Gobiidae; genus Mugilogobius; species Mugilogobius chulae. The sequence continues at coordinate 15,408,801 of CM076407.1, forward strand.
GGGAAGTGATCGCATGTATTTTTAAAGCACAACCTGAGACCTGTGCGTTTCACTGCGTTAAGTGGGACCAGGACAGTAAAAACATGAATACATATCTGTAACACCAAGGCACGATCCAGCTTTTTCTGTCCCAACAGTGATCTCAAAACTTTGAACTCGTGTATCTGTGGACACTTGATATTGACTGATACCAGTGTAGGGACTGGAAATGTTTTATTTGTTTTTCTTCTTCTTAAAACTGAGTTAACTTGCTACAAATGGGTCATTAAGTGTTACACCTTTTGTGTATGTAAATAACAACTTAAACCTTCATGTCAATCAGTTCTGGGTGACATCAGCATGTAAATGGTTTCATTGTTGTTCAAACATGACATTAGCTAAACTGCTTTGAAGTCACCGATACCAGATCCAAAATGTCATGGACTGTGTAAATATTTGATCCCAGTATGGGATTGGTGCATCACTATGTAACATACATGCTCTGTTCTAAATACTCGGAATATTTATTTTAAAAATTAAAATTAGGTCTTGCAGTACTTTGATATTTGCCTGGAAAATCCAAACAATATATAAAATACAGTGGTCCCTCGTTCTATCGCTATTCACTTTCCGCGGATTATTTTTAGTGCAATTTTGCATTTTTTTTACAGTGAGCGGTCCTATAGATGTGCGCTGTAAGCTGCATTTCTCTCAAACACAGTGTTTGAGGACCGTATCACATCGCAGCATTCACAGGCAACAGCACAGAAGCTCTTTTATAAAACTTCGAGACAGTTTGGATCATGCAGGGGAAGCTGACCTGACGCTCGGACGTTTCTCCAGGTGAGGATTTGACTCTTTGAGCTCGTAGTTACGAGGATACGTTTGTTCACGCTGGAACGTCATTTGTGTAGTTCAGAGATGTGTTTGAGGAGAGTGTTGTGACTTCGCTAGAGTCCGGATGTGTTCGTGTCGCTCTGGAGCCCGTGTGATCCGTGGCTCTGTGGTCGACTGTGGAGCGCAGCGGGACGGGCAATGTGTCAAAAGCAGAGCAGGCCAACGCGCACAGCACCATCTCTCTTTAAATGTCACAAAAACGACTCGCGCTGTGAATCTGGCGGTGAATCAGTGTCAGCGCATTTACCTGTACAAAAGACACTAAACATCATAATCAGGCAGTTATCAACTGAAATTATTGTTAAAAAATGAAGATCACACGGGTTTCGCCTTTCACAGTTATTTTTGAAACTAACCCCGCGATAAATGAGGGACCCTGTATATCAGAAGCCAGCTTGTCTCCGTATTAAAACCAACAACTGCTTATGAAAAAAAAAAAAAAAAACTATATAAAAAAATATGGGAGCTGAAAAACATGATGGATTTCTGCAAAATCAATGAGCAAATCAAAAAAACTATTTGAATGTGAGTGAGTGAAGTTAGATTTGGTCTACATGACAGACGACCAATCAGCTCCTTTGTTTCATGTGTGTCACACCAATAAACTAATCGGATTACAATTTTGCACTACAAAACCAACAAGGCCAGTTTTTTGTCTGATGCATTTCTGCCCCATAAAACGTCCAACGCACGTGTTCATAACTCTGGGCGCTGTTTGTGAGTCTACTAATCAGAGATGACTCCCATGTGATGTGACATGCTCTCACAGGGAGAAGAAGACTGACCAGCAAAACAAACACGTGGATCATGGAAAAAAGCTTTGAAAAAACGAGTCACTGCTGCACAACATGACAATGGAGGAGTACAGAGACAGAGTAAAAAGTACACTTGTGCTATTGGTAAGTAAAGACACTCTCTCAACCTGGTCTGCCTTTAGTAAGCAGCAAGAACACAGACACGCAGCATTCAAACGCTATTTATTCCTGAAGCCTGACAACCTCAGTATAATGCAAATTGTGTGACAAAATCAGAGTGCTGTATTTTGTCAGACTTTTTTTTTTTTTTAGTATTTGGGTGTTTGGGTGCTTAACTCAAGCCTCACTTTGCTGTTTGAATTTTCCAAGAGTTTCAGTCTGATTTTCTAACACTTTCTCTCCTCCTCTCCTCTTTCTTCTCTCTCTGGGACTCTGAGGGTCACGAGGTCACAGCAGGACTCTGAGTCAAGACCAGCTCGCCAGGTTTGTACAAAAACACCGAAAGTGGGCCAAAGGGGAGTCGTTTTGTCCTTAAGAAGAAAAACTCCTCTTCGTTCTTTCACAATCCAAAAACAAAAGCCATCTTTTACTGATTTTTTTATTTTTTTTTTTTCTTACAGGAGAAATTGTAAATGTCAATCTTAAAAAATAAATCGCAATTAAAAGTTTTTCTCAAAAGCCTAAACTACAACCTCGCCAGACGTTTCCATTCATCTGCATCGTTCACATCTGGTGCGTGAAATCCAAAGTTTTAATTGGGCGGCAGCTGGTCTGTATTAGAACTTCCCGAGCTCCTCCCACCACGACGCTTGCCGTGACGACCGTGTAGCTCGCAGAATCTACTTCCTGTTTCCTGTTCAGATGATCCAGAAGGAGAGAGAGAGAGAATGAATAAGTAAAGACTGTTTCTCTAGATGGAATAATTGAACAGAAGTCATCTCTCTCATTGACTCCCCCTCTCTGTCATCCCTTTCTTCCTCTCTTTTCTCTCTCTCTCCCCTTTCTTCTCTCTCTGTCCTTTCTCCTCTCTCCTTTCTTCTTCTCTCTCTGTCTCTCCCCATCTCTCTCATCACTCTTCCTCTTTCCTCCTGTTCTCTCCCTCTCATTCTTTTCTATACCTGTCTCTCTTGCGTTTCTCTCATCCATTCTACCTTTCCTCTCTCATCCCTTCTCTCTTCTGACCCTGTTTCTCTTTCTCCCTCTCTCATCCCTTTCTCTGCTCTCTCTTTTACTCCTCCTCTCTTCCTCTCTCTGTCATCCCTTTTCTTCCTCACTTTTTTCCTCTCTTTTCTCTCTCTCTTTCTTCTTCTCTTTTGTCTCTCTTTCTCTCCCTCACTCTTTCTCTCTGTTCTCTCTTCTCCCTCTCTTTGTCTTTCTCTCTCTGTCTTTATTTCTCTCTTTCCTCTTTATTTCTCTCTCCCTCTCTTTCTCTCTCTCCCCCTCTCTGTCTTCTTCTCCTCCATTCTCTCTCTTTCTCTTCTGTCTTTCCTCTCCTCTCTCTTCCTCTCTCTCTCTCCCTCTCTGTCTCTCCTCCCTCCCTCTCTTCTTTCTCTCCCTCCTCTCTCTTTTTTCTCTTTCTCACTTCTCTGTCTCTCCCTCCCTCCCTCTCTCTCTCTCCCTCCCTCTCTGTCTTTCTCTCCCTCTCTCTCCTCTGTATCTCTCTTTCTCTCTCCATCTCTCTTTCTCACTACCCCTCCTCTCTGTCTCTCCCTCTCTCTCTTCTCTCTCTACCTCCCCCTCTCTCTCTTTCTCCTCCTCTCTCTCTGTATCTCTCTCTCCAGTCCTTTGATCAGATTCTGTAGCTCTAAACATTTGCAGCTGGCCTTGTGGCAGGACATAAAGAGGTCACTGGAGCTGGGGCCACATAACTCTCCCTCTACACCCCCCCCCCCTCTCTCTCTCCCTCCCTCTTTCACCCCCCTCTCCCCCCTTCTCTCTCTCTCTTTTCTGACTTCTCCATTTCAGCGACCGTCGGAGTCAGCTAAAACAAACCCGCAGCGCTCAAACAGACAATGGCTCCTTCCTCTTTTTCACGCTTCAGTCCCAGCTGGTTTCTCCTGTCAAAATATTACTCAACTTGTAGTTCATCCGCGGCCAAAATATGTGAATTCTACACAGTTTATCTCGTTATCTTCTTCTCCTGCAGGTCGTTAACACAAATTACAAAACAATGTAAAACTAAGCAGTTCAGGGCTAGTTTTTTCTGACCCGAGCAGCTGTTTTGGTTCAGAACACAGTGGGATTACGTTTCAAACAATGGTGTAAGATTAAGCAGAAGAACAGATGTCTTCCTTATAGATCAGGTGGTTATTTGAAGTTTAAAACAGTGCACTGCAGGAGTTCTGTCGCCTGATTGGCTCTCCTGGAGATGTGTTTGTTTTATCTGAAGTGTGTAGAGTGAATGTGTTTTTGAGCTGGGCTGCTTAATCAAAAGACAGAGGGAATGGTTAGTGCTGTAACATATGGCAACTAATTAATATCATGATTTTCTTGGGGTAGATCACGTTTTGATGATGATTCTTGTAGACTGTCTATTGTCTTATTGTCTTTGAGTTAAATACAATCATGTGCTTTGACAGAAAGTTCTTCTTCACTGTCATTGGCTAAATCCAGCTGTTAAAGGCTGAAAAGTGTTGCCAGATTGTCAGAGAGAAATAAAAGACAGACTAAAAAGAAAAAAAAATCACAAAAAAGTGACTTAAGTCTTCAATAAAAAGAAAATAATAATCAGTTCATTAAAACATTGTGTGCTTGGTAAAACAATTTCTAACATTTAACATTACTAAAGAGTTTTAGACATGAAAATATGCTACATGGAGGGACTTGGCGTAGAGTCGCTGCTTCTCCACATTGAAAGGAGCCAGCTCTGGCTTGGGCATCTGTTTCTGATGCCTCCTGGACGCCTCCCTGGGAGGGTGTCCAGGGCACGTCCCACCGGAGGAGACCTCGAGGAAGACAGGACATGATGGAGGGACTAAGTCTCTCAACTAGGGATGGAAAATTGTTTGAAAACTTGAAAGTCGTTCGAAGTATGCCGTGATTGAATCGAAAGGCCAGAAATTGATTTGTTGCCTCATGCAGCCACTGACTTACATACACACGTAGCTCAGTTGACACCTCCAAGTAGCTCGCCAAAGGATTTTAGAATCATAAATTATGTTTATTACTCAAATGTATTTATGCTTTTCTACTAAATTATCTTTAGATTCTAATTATGTCTATTTCTAAAAGATTTTGGCAAAATTTCATATGGTCTCTTAACTATGCCAAGTTACTGATCAATTTTGGTCAGGCTAAAAGCAGTTATCGCGCCAGTTTCTTTTCAAAGTAGCTCTCCTGGAAAAAGGTTGGAACCCTAGTCTGAAGAAACCAAGTGTGACTTGTACAACTGAATCTGCATTATGTTGACTGTTTACTGTTCCATTGTTCATTAAAAATACAAGTGGCATGTACAGTGGCTTTGTTTTAAATGTCATTTATCGTGGTTTATTTTGTGTCTTAAGGCAAAAAAAATTAATATAGATACACTAACAAAATCGAAGAAAATCATCGAAAACTGAATCGAATTGTGATTGAAGTGTATTGTCCCACCCTACTCTCGACTGACCTGGGAATGCCTCGGGATTCCAGAGCTGGAGGAAGTGTGTGTGGACAGGAAAGTTTAGGCCACCCCGCTCAGACTGCTGCCTCCACGAACAGACTCCGGATAAAGTGGAGGTAAATGGATGGAAATGGAATAAGCTACAAATCACATTTTCAGCCATGAAAGGATATGTTTTCATAAATCAAGCTTAAAATTTTTGCTAAATGTACGTACCTCCCCTGAGTCATTTCCTTTGCAGCCAGTAGACAGATACTTCATGTGGGAAATACATGACGGTCTTGTTATTTTTTTTACGTTGTTTGTGTTGCAGGTGAAGGAGGTTGCGGACAGACTCACTTTATATAAATGAACACAAGTCTGACCTTTCCTACAGGCGGCTCCTGTCTTTGAACGTCTCAGGTTTCAGCCGGAGACCCAGGCTGACTTCACACAGTTCATTTGGCTCCTGGTGTTTACTCGTCGACTATAGATCAAGTTAAAAGGAAACTGTCCGTGGACCACTGGGAAATAAAGACCGGAGCTGCTTTACTGCAAAGACTCTGTGCTGGTTGGAGATTAGTTCCTTTGGTTTGAAGACACTTGAAACTTGTATCCAGACTAATTACATCAAAGTACTTTCAGACAACTAAAGATCTTAACATTGAGTTACTACAGCCATCACAAGTTTTTAGGAGGATTTGTTGCGCTTCATAATAGTTTTTAGACTTTGATATGGAACATTTGTCTGCACCAGTGTTCTTAAACATCACGGTATGGACAAAATCTATCAGATGTGTGGAAGAGAAGCCAGGGCACAGAGTCCGTACACCCAAACATTTAACTTTATACTATAGTGATTTTTCACTCATACAGTATACCTAAAATGTCATAAATTACTCTTTTAGAACCAGACTGGTTGTGTGCTGGGCATTTGAATCAAACTTACCTGGAAAGTTTTGAATTGTAGTATTTATAAGTAACCTCTCATGCTAATGCTAACGTGTGGTTTAGTCATTTTGTTTGTCCTCCTGATCTTGAATATCTTGCTCTTGATGATTTTGAGCTGTGCATTCATGCTAATGCTAACTCATTTGCTAGGAGTAACTGCTCTATTCTCGGGGTTAGACTAGCATCATTGTGACGTTTTTGATGTTGTTGTAAATCCGTGTAACTTTTACCTGGTGTGATGTTTTTGCTTAGTTGGCAAAGACGCTGTACATACATCTACTCTGAACTTAACAAGCCTATTTAACTAAAGGTGCTAATTTCAATCTGAACGCTTACAATAGATGAGTTTTCCACATCCAGAAAGTGTGAGCTCATCAGAGGGAAAGATAAAGAGTGACATAACGCGGCCAAACTACAAAAAGTAAAGAATATGATCTTGTACAAAGCTGAGGTGAGTCAGCTTTAGCCACAGAGCGATTCACTGTGTTTGTATCTACTGTTGTGTGCCATTTGGTATCATTTGTGGTTTTATTTTCAGAGAAATTAACGAGAAGAGTGAAATTGCCTATCCGGTTACATTGCCAGGGTCTCAAATAGGCTACTGGGTCAACTTTGATGAAAATAACATTCACAATTGGATCTAAAATTTGAACTATTGCTCTTGGACTTAGAGCTCAGTGACTTGAGTTGATGTCATAATTATCTTCAAAAAATTGTATAATTTTCAACAGTCTCTGAAACAAACAGATATACTGTACAAGTACAACAAATGTTAAAAACGTATCATGAGCAGCTTTTCATGCCTTTTTATGTCAATATAATACAAAAAAACAAACTGTAAAAATAACACTATGTGGCAATTTTTACATTTACATTTACATTACAGTACATTTAGGCTTTAAGTTACTAAAATAGGTAATTTTTTGGGCCTAGTTTTTGCCTTTTCTTAGGCGTGGCTAAAATATGTCTGACCTCTCATAGCATGACACTGATATAGGACACTTGTGTTTTGGCAACAAGTGTAAGCAGACGTATACTGTAAACACGCTCACATCCAGACGTTACTTTCTGTTTGATGGATAAAAATACTAACCAACATTGTGAAATCTTTCAGGGACTTTCTGCTCAGCTGTTGAATTACAGTAACTTCACATGTATTTCCTGTCACTGATACAACCACTGCACTGACCGTGGACTTTTTATGGCAGCCAAGTATAGCACCACTTCCACAATATTCAATCAGGATGTTTTTAAGACTTATTGTGGACAAAAAAAAAAATGAATATACGTGTATATTACCATGTGCTCAAGTATTTGTGGGAGCTAGACCTATTTCAAGTTTTTGAAAATCAGCTACCCCATCTTTAAGGAAGAGATCTGAAAATGCTCTTTATTCATTACGGTGAGTTCATTCAGAAAGTTTAGCAGTGTCTACTGCTGAGCTATGCTCAAAACAATATCCAGAGCACTTACTGCTCTAAACAAACCCAAATATTTTGATAATCTATTCTGTATTGGTAAAAAAAAGACGACTTTACTTATTAAGCAACAGAAAGAATTCAGTACTATGGTGTTAATAGTTTGCATTACTGAGTACTTTTCTGTCAAGTTTCAAAACTACATTTTGTACAAATTCTATAAACAAATCACAACTTTTAGTAAAACAAATGTGGTATATACTACATGATGTATGAATGATTACAGCCACTCTCTAGAACTTTTGTACTTTACAGTAGCCTAAGCTATTCATGTCCATCATCTGTATTAAACATTATCAGCCTGACGAATGTTGTGATGTCGCGTGAACAGAAACTATATGTGGAGTGTGGACACAGTATTTTGTCAAACCTGCTTCAATTGAGGAAAAATAACACGGATTTCAATAAAGCTAACTGTTACAACAAAAATACCTTTATGACATTCTTAAGCTGTTGGACATAACCTTTAAAAGTGTTTGAATCAGCAGCAGCAGCTCTGAAGTGGTTTTGTGCCATTATCTGTTCTCTCAAAAGACTGCGCTGACATTTAAATACTATCTGACCATTTTACAATCGGAATCACATTTGGAAAAACTACAAACAGGCTTTTTGCGCTTTTAGATCTAAGATTATGATTTTTGCATTATTATTTTTTTCACTGGATGGCCTCCCTATAGTATACACTGCTCCATTTATCCTTTAAAGTCAGTGTAGCCTACTTGATTTTCATGCTTTACTGCTACTTTCTCGCTCTCACAAATCATTCAGCATCAAGTTAGTATCCACATTTATGAATCTTGACTACAATTATGTCATAAAAACATAGCTTTGCCAACAGTCTCTCAAAAGAGGTCTCATCTCATTTTGCAATAATTTACTTTGCTGAAATCTGTAAGAGGGTTTGTATTGAACAGTTTAGTTTTGTCTGTGTGTAATTACAATTTCAATACGAATAAAACAATGTAAGAGAAGTAATGCTAAAGATAAGAAGTGTGCTTCTAGTACAAAGTGGGCATTGACAATCCAATTTGTTTACAGCTCTGCAAATGCTAATGTTAACAATTGCGGGCTAGCGCTAGATACACTTGAGGCTGTAAGGCTCTCAGGAGTTGTTTTAAACTTTTTTTTTTTTCATCGTTGATGAGATTACGTTGTGCCTAATAGGCATTGACGTGATGATCCATTACAAAAGTTAAAACGTTAGGTCAAAAATATTCCTCTTGTTGGTTTTCCACAAACTGCTTTTTAAGCAGTCTAATAATGGGCAGTCCCAAAGCTCAGGAACATGGTTTCAAAGTTTTGTTAAAAATATAAAAGGTGAGCGGTCCAGTGCTCAACTAGTGGGACATGGTATGCTTTAGTGAGTGAGAAGTCGATTGCGAGTTGACATGACAATCAGTTTAAGGCTTGGACACATTGGTACAAGGGCCCGAGGTAGTTGCTGGTGAAGTAATTTATATCCATAGCACATTACTGCAACATTTCTCCTGTGCTTATTGGGGTCAGCTTTAGTTTCTCATAGTCTTTATCAGATACTGGTTGGGCATATTGGTAATGTTGTACAGTATAATACGAATAACTTGCCGCTGGAGTTTTTCCAGGCACTTGGTTTGTGTCACACTGAGAGCAGCCCAAACAGGCGACGCTAGGGCTGGGCGATCTGGGAAAAAATATAATCACGATTTTTTTTCTCATATCGCTCGATCTTGATTTTCGATTCGATTTAGCTTAACCTTTTCAAAAACAAATGAAAAATGCCATCCATGAACATAAACGAAACTAAAACTTTTATTATGTCCCATTTATGATATTTTTTTAAAGCTGTATATCTTTATTCTGTCTCTAAGATTGACTTTTGCTCCAAACTACACATTTTTATTGACAAAAGTTCGGTTTTCGATCTTTCGATTCAAAACCCACCACCAAATAATTGACGATTCGTTTCGATTTGATCTCTCGATTTTTCGATTAATGGCACAGCCCTAGGCGACGCATATTCAAAGAGAGGCAGAATGTAGCACTTATATAAACGTAAAAGTATGTCCTTTTCTGTAATAGACTGAGAGAGCCTGCGGAGCAGAAAAAAATGTTTGGCCACTTTCTTGCATACATATTCAGTTTGTTTGTCAAATTTGAGGTCATCTGATATCCATAGTCCCAAATGCTTGTGTTCTTTAACAATCTCGACTGGATGATCCATAAATCTGATGTTGATACTAGATGATTTTACCTTGGAGAAAAACATTGCTTTCGTTTTGCTTGGGTTAAACTTCATTCCCTAAGTGTGTGCCCATTGAGCAATGACAGAGAGGTTCTGATTGAGTTAATCAGCCGATAGAGGGAGTTCCTGAGCTGCCCCAAACAGTGTTGTATCGTCAGCATAAAGTAGGCACTCATTGATACCTCCTGGTTTCTTTGATGATTGTATAGAGCCTGGATCAATTGGGAGAGATCGTTCATAAACAGTAGAAATAAGGTGGGGGCCAGAATGCTTCCTTGAGGTGCACCAGAACTGACAGGTTGCATCTCAGAACTCTTTCACTGCTTCTACAAATGCCATAAAAAGTGTGTGCAGCCCATTTTAAATATGCCCACATGTCTAGTATTTCCGAATAAAGAGTAACTAAACTGTCTTTGTAGCATCTTCCAAACTTGTTTCACTCGCTTTGACTCTTGGTTGGGGGAAATATCAATATTGAGAGCCAGAGAATCGATACTGAACTGTTTTTTGAAATATTAATATATATCTAAAAGTCAATATTTTAGCACATCCCTAGTAGATATACAACGATAGGTCAAAAACGTACCATGAGGACAATTTAACGCCGTTTTACATAAATGTTACGTAAAGCCAAAAAAGTTAAATAACCATGAATTTTGGTTGAAGCCACTTGGCGACATTTTCTTTGGGTTTAATCTTAAACTACCCCAAGCCCAGCCCTAAACTTACTCATTTTAGTAACTTGAAGCCTTAACTTACCCAATTAAAAGCCCTCCACTGATAAGCTCCGCCTCTTCATTGTAAATAAGCAACAATAACTTTTTTTGTTGTAGTTAGAAAGTGATTACAGGATTTTTTTTTTTTTGCGACCTGCATGTTTTACTCTTAATCAGATTTTTTAAGTAATCACAAGTAACACAGACAAGTGGGCGGGGATAGGTGGTAGGTGAAAACAGCAATTTTCAGAGCACTCAAGCATCAGCTGCACAATACAAGATGACTCAACATGCATGATTCATTCCTAATACAACTTTGAATGGTTAAAAACTCTGAAATGTGGATTCTTCTTTAACACCAGCACATGTGTTAAATAGTTTGACTTTCCTCTCCCTCCCACAAGGAGCTTTCACTGAGTTGAAAACATGATTGTACACACGCGTCGCCCACAGTTTTGCCTCTGTTTTCTGAATGCCACATTGTAAACGCTCCTCTGACATCACACTGGACATAGTGAGCTCTGTTCGCTGCATAATACATGTATTCAAAAGCTCTGCAGCAGTGCCCCTCCTCCCAGATGTACACCAATATTTACAGGGATTTTCGGAAAGAGAGGATGTAGATGACTAGTTTCTTTACAGTTGCATCCGTAATAATGTTAATTAGACTGTCAGTCATGTCTAACTAGTGACGAAAATAGTACTTTGATTTAGTTGCAGAATAAATTGTATTATCTTTTGTGTTGTATTCTGAATACTTAGCATACTTTCACTCTTTTTTGCATTGTATTTGTAGTGTATGACAAATACAATGCAAAAATAAGATGAAGTTTGTTGAAATAAGATGCAGTTTGTTACGACATTATTTATATATTTTTTTAAAAGAGATGTAGGCTTAGAGTATGGAATCACAAAGTTTTCAATGTTCTGAGGCCACACTTTAGATACTTTTTTAGCTTTTCAGTCAGACCTGGAACCTTTTAGTGACAAAAACATACTTACAATGCTAACTTTGTCTGGCTACATGTTTTATATGTTCTCAAACTAAACTTTTGAAGAAAAAATTAGTTCCTCTAACCAAACAGGGACTGGTGACATGTTGGGACTAGTTCTTGGTCCTTTCATGTGCTAAAAATGACCTTATGATGTGTCACTAATGTGTCACAATAACTGCTCACAACAACTACTAATTGCTAATAAAACACAAACAAAATTGATAGCAAAATAGCGAGATCACGTTTTAATCTGATCCAGCTTGAAAAAGACTCTGCCTCTTGCCTGGTGATATCATAGCTTTCCCTGTACATCTTTAAACATAAGCGTCTGCTCATCTGCCTGTGCATATCTCTTCATGGAGGTATCGAAGTTTAGTATCACACTGTGTAATCTACAAAGCAATTTCAAGAGGAAGCAAGAGGAAAAATGACCCTCCACCGAAAATCTTCCATTGAGTTTATCTCTTGATAGAGTATGACTGAGTGAAAAAGCATGAAACTCTAGGTAGATGGATAGTTGATGGATGGACAAGTACGTAGATGAGTAGAAAACGTGCTCATCATACATTTTATGTTTATCCACATTTTTTTTTTCGAAAACTGTGCTGCTGGTGGAGTAAATACCAGCCATTCACTATTGTTGTCCTGCATATAGGTTTCAGATCAAAAATGTAATCAATAGTACAAATACGCACTTTTATGGACATTTTACAAATGTCCAGTTGGATAATTACATTAGAAATGTGTAGGTAATAAACACAGGAAAAGGTACTTTACAAACCATATACACAGGCACTTTAATGCTGCGTTCAGACCGGACAGCGTCTTGGCGTATTTGCGTCCATTTTCAATGTTAAGTCAATGTAAAACCCGCGTCTTGAGCGTTCAGCGAAATTTCGTCGCGTTGGGCGTTGAAATTCGCTTGTTCAGACGTTTGCTGCCGCCGCGTCTTGCGGAGAAGAAGCTCAAACCTGCGGCGGACGCTTTGGCTGCCCCATCAGGCGTCGACGCCAGAGTTGGGCTCTGCTGAACTTTCAGCGTCTAGACGCTCGCGTCCACCAATCAGAGACTACACCCCCGTACACGTCACATGTTGTTCCCCTGTCACACCAAGAGGAAAGGACGGCTGTTTACTGAAGTCTTTTAGTAACAGGATCAAAGAAAAATCTGACATGATCTGGATCAATGGATGTGCACGTGTTAAACCTGCTGTACGATCGGGTAAGCTCCGTTTTATAAATTAATAGCAAAGGTAGCCGCCAGAGCGGCTAAAATCAGACGACTCTAAAGTGACAGTGGTGGTAATAATACTACACTCTTATAAACGAAAATATGTTAATTAAACATGTAAGCGGCTCCAGGTTCAGAGATTTAAGAGAAAAGTACATACTATTTCTCGCCTCAAACCTTATAAACCGGCATAAACGAGCAAAACAAAGCCTGCAAGCGAGAGCTAGCGCTTTTTGAAACTTTTTGTCCACCAATGCCTTGATCAGAGCAGCTTAGAAGCAGGCTTAAATAACCGGTGCTTTAGGCGAATTTAGTGTCCGGTGAACGCAGCATAACTTAAAGCATGTTAGTCATTTGCATTCAAGTGTATGTTTATTGTATTGTATCACGACTTGTCTGAATCTGTCTGCTGTGTCTCCTGTTGTGATGTCTTAATTGTTTGTCATTCATGTTTTGTTTTTTGTGTTGTATTTAGCCTACCTGTTTTACCCTGGTTTTCATGGGACTACAGATGAAAATCTGCTTAATCTTGTGTATTTACGATTTGGTCATTCATTAATACACGCTGTCCTATTTCAAATATACTATATATTAGTAGTTTTCATGGGTAAAATCCTTGCAGTTAGATGTATTTATAGTCAAAGAAACCCCAGGATGTTCTTAGTATACTTGAGACTAAAGCACTGCGGAAACCATCACCTGTTGCAGCTTAGCCTGGATAATATGCAGCCTATACAGTATGTGGGTGTGTACGACCAGACACCAAATTGTCCCACAAGGAAGTGTGACACAGAGAGAGAGAGAATCTTGACATGTTTGAGCTGAAAGCCAAAATCCAAAGACAGAACGCTCATACCTGCCCAGCCGTGTCGTAAAGCCCCAACAAATACTGCTTTCCTCCAACGTTGACACTCACTGCAACGACATGACAAAGAAGCATTTTTAGCAGAGAAAAAGGGAGGGAGGGGGAGACAGACAGCAGATCCCCAACCTCAGCCAGGCAAACAAGTGGTTTTCATTAGAGCAACAGATGCTGCAGAGCACTTAGAGGGAGTGCCAGCAGCAGAAGAAGGAATTCTATCATACAGCTATTAAACTTTTCGATGTTTGAAGTTGTCAGAATGTGTTATATTTGACATTTTGTAGAGGTTTAGGGCTGTATTCGACCAAAGGAATTCTTAGTCGACTAAAAACAAGCCCTGCAGATGGTTTAGTCCACTGGCTCTCAAGCATTTTGCACCAAATTCCACCAAACAAAAGATTTGATTTCAATCCAACCTAAAAGTAAAGTGGATCTATAACCAGACTATTATAACAGTAAACCCTACGTAATTTTAAATCTTGTGTAGGAATACATCAAGCCACAGTAGAAATGGCTAAAGGAAGATTAAAATATTGGGAAACATTTTTTTATAAACCAATGAAAGTTCTTTACATGATGTAAGTAAAGTTTTTATTTGTATAGCTCTTTTCACAGACACAGAGTAACAAAGCGCTCTTCCTATGTAAACAGTGAGCTGACCAAGAAAAAGTTCAAGTACAGGAGTGGTACATGTTCTACAATTTGGGAAACATTGGATTAGTCGACTAAAAGGAGCGTGACGTAAGCTCTCAAATGTAGTAAAATATTTTCATGATCTAACCGTGAATCATGAATCATTAGGGTTGCTAAATTAATCGATTAATTGCGACTAATTGATTCTTTTCAACTAATCTAGTCATAGAATAATCACTACTGTTTTTTCTAGGTTCTAAACACGCATCAACTGAAAAAAAAAAAAAAACATTTATTACTCCACTTGGTCCGCAATGACGTGTAAATTAGTGTAAACAAAAAAAAAGTCAGTAAACCACAAAATTCATCTTGATTGGAGTAAATGTGACTAAAGTCGAGTGATTCTGACAATTCTACAATGTAATGAAGGGATTATCGGTTGACGTCACTTTCCACTCTAAACTTTGCATGATCCATGCAGAAAGAGACACTGTCCATCTAGTTGGCTGGGGAAACAACGAAAACGAGACAAGAGCAGCTGTTTGGATCAGGTAAAAATCAGTCTGACAGACGTCTGTCTCCTGAAGATTGAGACAGAGCTGTTTTTTCACTCACCTGAATGTAACTTTTAAGGATCATAGGGTCGAATTTCATTCACAAATGGTGCAGCATAACTTTTGTTTTCACACAGTGATAAACTCTTGTAGTTAGTTGACAACATTGGCTGGCTCGACTGTTTCTACAACTTGGTCAATCAGCAGCGGCTCTTTCTGCATCCCAGGTGTGTGCGCATCTCCCGTGCTGATAAACATATAATTCCTCTATAGAGCTTATGTTATTATTTCAAGTGCAGAAGCATTTTTGCTTTTTCCAAATCAGAAAATGCTTGTTTCTCTCTGTTATTAGCAAACTAATTTTTTTCTATGATTGTTTCATTGGCAAATCTTTTTTAAGTAGGTAAAAATCTCAATTAATTTAATTTTAGACTTTGTCTGGATCAAGATGTGTAAAAATCTTGTATGCAAAGAAAAAGAGTCTCTTTATTTATTTAATAGTGATCAACCAACGCGTTCAACTAGAGAGTTTCCTTCACGGCTAGTGAATCACAGGTGTCATAAATCCAGCTTAAATAGTATCCATGCTATGCATATATAGAGGTATTGACAGTAGACCTCTAATCAGTGACAAGCCTAACACTAAACTGAATAGGACACATGATAAGTAAGTTTTATTTATATGCATATCTTATACATGTCACATAATCGTGCAGGTTATTCGTGAATTTTTACAACTCATTACCGCACACGTCAACGTGAAGCGTGAGGCGGAGAACAGCCTCAACTCTAGTTGAAAGGCTGCAGCGCTTCAGGAGTTGAGCCTAAATAACGGGCTTTATCTGGCTGAAGAGTGTAATACGTGCTTTGAAAAGTAGCCGCTAGGACATGATCCAGCATCTTCGATACGATCATCCAAGTAAAGGTAAAGAAACAACGTAAATTTTTGCTCACGACACGCGTAATTATGCTTTGACATAAACTCTGAAAGTAAAAGAAAGCAGAGACGATCCGAGCTAACGTGTGGATGAACCTTCGTGAGTCACGTGACTACTAGTAATCGATCTCCTTGTAAGTATAATGAGAATATTAAAGCAATCATTCTTATGCTTGAAGATAATTTGTCAATTGCATTTATTGTGTAATACAATCAGTGTATTGTTGTCAGTCAAATGCCTAATTTTTTCTTTATGCCGATAACGTGAATAATCGCAAAATCGTGATGCAATCGTGATTCTAAAATTTGATATCGTGACAACTAATCTATATCTATTCATTGAACAATCGCCCAACTAATCTGTTACCAAAATGATTGTTAGTTGCAGCTTTAATGGATATACAGTATTATGGATAGGACATTGCAAATATCGTCTTGAGTTGTGGTGGTGGCCGGAGTCCAGAAAGTTTTCTATGGAGTACAATGTAATCATCACTAACTGCTCATGCTCCTCACAGACCAACACATTTTTAAAAAGGTCAAACTTTGTGGCATATCTGACCTAGTTTCAGATGATGAACTTTTTCCCGGTTTGAAAGTTTTCAGTTTTGTTTTAAAAAATCTATACAATGTGGCGGCCATCTTTTATCACCGGGGCTAGCCATAAATATTTGACTTGAAGTTTTATTCTGGCTGCAGCACAAGCTTTATTAAGTGCTTGTTTGTTTGTCATATAAACCATATGAATGTCTTTTAAGAAGCTATATGAAATGATTGTTTCTTGGGCCAAAATACAATCAATCGTCATTACATTGTGTGAAAGATACGCACATGTACTGTTTTGTCTAGTTTGACTAAAGAAATAGCAAGGGTCAACGTGGTATTCATGTCTTCTGGATGCATTTGCTGGAATATGGGACATTGGGCTTAAAATAGGGACTGTCCCAGGTAAACAGGGACGTCTGGTCACCTTATTCTAAGCTGCATTCAAAACCTTCAACTGCACTTAAGGGCTGTGCATTAATTGAATTTCAATTACATTTACAAAAGTTATGTAATTGAGTAATTGTGATGATTAACATTAATTTATCAATGCCTTTGTTGAGTGGAAAAGTAGCTTGAATGTAGCTTAAAAATAATTCTTTCCTGCTTGTAAACTACATTTACAACAATCTAGCTCAGTGAAAATAGTAGTAATTTCTTTGGTCTTTGCATTTAGAATATTAAAAAACATTGTTAATTAATTCATTCATTTACTGTTCATTGGGCTGGTTTCTGCTACAGTCACATGCTCCCTCAGAACTTGCAATATCTTTGCCATAATGCTGTAAAACTAAACATTTCAAAAGTGTACTCATAATGTCACACCTAGGATGGATTATCTCAGCAAAGGAGAAGTTCTCACTAATATAGATTTTGACAGATTGGAGACTCATTTATTTATTCATATACCGAGGCTGTGTCCCACGCAAGGTGGAGTAGCCTAGACAGGGCTTAGTCAGGGCACACATTCATACACACACCAGACTCATACTAGGCAATGTGGGTGAAGTGTCTTGCCTACAGACACAACAATGTGTTTCTCCTCTGTTGCCCCTGTGGCACCTGACGTTCCGAGTACTGCCAGGCCCAACCCTGCTTAGCTTCTGAGATCTGACGGGACAGACTTTGGCATGCCGGTATGGCCATTGTTGTTTTTCTTACACTTGTAGTTGTAGATTTCTAATAGTTTTTATTTCTAACTTAGTGTATCTTTGCCTGGATCCTCAAATTAAAACCAAACGCAAGACTACTTTAACTTTGCATCTAATGTTGTATTTGAAATGCTGAAGGTTGTTATTTTGGGAGTCGCATTTGGTTCAATCATGAAAATGTAGGTTTCAAACTTCACTGACTTAGTGAAATCACTGTTGTTACACTCAGTTATTATGCAATTTCCTTCTCTAATGTGTACGGTAATAAAGGTTCCTTATCTAGTAGTAGTTTTTTTTAGTAATTTCAAAATCAGAATCATAATTACAACTTCATAAGGTTGTACATAGCATTCTACAAAACAACAAACAATTTACTTTAGTATGAATGCAACTCAATATGAAAACAAATGCAGTTCTCTGACAGGATTTTGTAATAGGCTATAGATCCAGTCAGTTAAAAGTCATATTTGGGGGCGTGGCCAGGGGTGAAAGCTTTCCGTCAACTTACTATGTAAAGGTATGAGAAACTAAACTGTTTACCTTTTTTGGACGCTGGCAACTAAGTGTATTTTTAGTCCAACTAAGTCCAAACAATGTTTAAATGGACTTTGTTGGTGTGCGTTGTGTCCGAAAAGTAACAAAGTTATACGGTGCAAAACACCCAGTTAATCTATTCAGTATTCAGTAACAATAGTTGAGAAATAACTGTAAATACATATTCCAAATAGCTACTAGTTGAAAAACTGAATTTAGTCCAAAAAATTCTTTCATTTGGTGGAATTCAGAACACAATTACTTTCCTAAAATCAGAGAATTACATTTTTCTATTTTATCTTATCCTTCAGTGTCATGTGATTGGTGTCAATTGTCTTGTCATGCCATGTCACCTTACAGTCACCCAAATCCCGAAACTGCAAAAACTATTTCCAGATGAGTCAGAAAAATCTTAAATCAGACTCTATATGTTTTTTTTTTCAATGGGCAAGATGTGTTGCTTGATACATCAGATATTTCACTAATTTCAGGGTGTTTTGGTTTCAGTACATTTCTTTTTGTCTCTAAAGATATTCAAACCGACAATTTTTACTTACCCAACAGACTGGACGTTTTCAGTGTGTTGTGTGGCTTAGTCGTTAGTCAATTAATTGGTAATGGAGTTTGTAGACAAAAATGTATTTATTTAAGATTATATGGAGTTATATTAAACAGCATTATAAAGTTGTGACTGTGTGCCGGGGAACACTAGTGTGCCTCGAGATATTGCCAGGTGTGCCTTGAAAAAAATACCAGTTTCCAAACCTCAATCTATGAAAAAAGATTTAAAAAATTTAATCAATTGCCATTCTGAAGTGTTTTGAACATTTTCATCAATTAAAGCAAAACAATCGCCATTTACTAAATGAATGAATAATTTAAAGGAGCACTTTGCAACTTTTCCAACAAAAGGTTCTGTCACTATTCTATCTTTTGAAAGTAATAGGTTTGGGTTAGATAAATGAATATAGATAAGATATATCTAACAGAAGATATTAGCTTCAGTTTGTCATGCCTTCTTTTTAGTCGATTAATCGGACGATGAAACGCGTCTTTAGTCGACCATGAATTTCTTTGGTGGACTACAGCCCTAGTTTCGAGTTCAAAGCTCTCGTAAACTACTGTATAACAAATGCTTAAAGTGAAATATGCTGAATCACTTAAGCCTTCTCATTTGGGTAAAATTAATTGAAAAAATAAGATGACGCTTTGTAATGTACGTTCTACCAAATTCAAGAATTTTTAACTTGTGTAAACATGATATTTTGTCAAGTTTTTATTATAAACTTAATTTTGACCGGTTTATTGACAGAAACAACTAAGCAAAAAAAAAAAAAAAAAAAAATCAACAAATCATTTTTAGTTGCAGTCGTTTTACCCACCCGTGACGTCACAATCTCAGACTCCACAGCAACAGATGCCGTACAAAGCAGTACTAGTTTTTAGAGGGAGTGCCACAAACGAGGGAACCCCATAATACCGCCGCTATTAAACTCACAATCAGCGTCCAAGTTACTTACGAAAACATATTTTGTGTGTAGCTACTTTATCGTTTTCTTTTCACAGCTATATTGAAAACGGAACAATAGAAAAACGCCGATGAACCTACCTGCGTAATGGTCAAACACTGTGGGTACGTACTCCTCGGGGAAGGCGTCGTTGGCATAGCTCATGAGCAGACACGTTTTACCCACCGCTCCGTCGCCCACCACGACACACTTCAACATGATCGTACCGGCTCCGTTTGCCATGATGATGATGATGATGTTACAACCGAACAAACCACCACCGCGCCGCAGTCCACCAACATCATCCGCCTTCTCTCGCTCTTCTCAGCGGGCATCAGCGGCAGCGGTTCGCGCGGAGTCGCTATGCATCTTTGTAATACTCTCCGGTACAGTTTCCCAAATTTGTCCGCGGAAGATTACTCCTTCTCCCGCCACGTAAGAACTAACTGTCTTTTGTTCTTGTGTTTCTTTAGCGGTGTTTTAAAAGCTCCAGCCGTACGTCCGTGCTGGTCGTTCTCCCCCCGGTGAGATCCACGCCTGTACGGTCGCTTCTCTGGCGCACACTGCCGCTGCTGCTTCACACATAAGCGGAGAGCGAGGCTGGAAGGAGGGGCCAGTGTTTGAAAAGCAAGGGGCTCTGGATAAAGTGCACTTCTTCGCCTGCGGTGTTGTGTGTGGGGGGAACGAGAGCGGAGCACGTCAGTCTCACGCAGGGGCGGACTGGGGATAAAAAACAGCCCTGGACACTAGTCAGCCCCAGCCCAATCCATAAAATAAGGCACAAAATTCAAAATGTTACTTTTTTTCCCCTCTACATAAAATACAGAATATAGCTCAATTAATTTAATTCTCTTGTAACATAAATAGTAAACTGTGGGTAGTATTGTAAAGAGTTGGCATCAAGTTTGAGCATAAATTGCCTTTCTGGTCTGGGGGGTTTGGGGCCCTCCCCAAGAAAATTTTGAAAAAACAGGTGTAATTTCTGTAATTTGGTGAGTTTTAGACTTGTTTTTATAGATTCAGATAATCTGAAGTGAATAGTCTTATTATTAAACTGTCAGCAGGTCAGCAAGATTGCATTTGGTGCCCCTAGTGGTTGTTTTGTAAGACAATAAATAAGAGTCCCTTTACAGAGTTCAAAATATATAAATAGACTAAATAGTAGCTCTGATGGCAGGAGGGTCTGAAAATCTGAAACTAGACATCATTTGCTTTAACTTGGGTGGTGATATTTTTACCAAAAGTTATTTTTTGTGTTATTTTGTCCCATAATATTTACATTCCTCAGCAAGATTCAAATAGGGTTTTGTGCATTTTTATTTTCTATTTGGTGTATTTCTCGGTGGGGCCCCAGCCCTCTGTGTCCCCCTGCTTTTTCCTTCTGTGTTCCGGCCCTGCTCTCTCTCTCTCCTTCCAGTGCGCAGGAACACAGACGCCTGATGAGCTGCATCCTGACACTTGTAGACTGTGACAGAAATGCTAAAGTCTGAAACTTTAGTCAGAACAGATAACTCATGCTTTGTGTGCTTAAAATAGGCAAAATCCACCTCAAAGTCTAGAGAAATGCGCCGTATTTCGCCGCGGTAAAATACGTCGCGGTAAATTACGTGATTAAGAGAGTATGAGTTCATCTGCTGTTTATGCTCGTAACTTTGTGAATATATGTCCTATTGATGCGAAATAAAGACTGGCTAACTGCTTATGAGATGCCAGAACATCTTTTAGGGTTACCAAAAGTACCCAGAGTGTTTGATTTTCCGCTATGTGCTGTTAATGATCAGACCAATGTGCAGACGTCTGTCACTCAGCGGCTCGGGCTGGGGCTGGCGCTGGCGCTCCTCTCATAGCCGTGCGCTCTTTCACATGTCTACAACCGCTGTCTGTAGCCGGGTTAGTGCTCCCTGACTGTCTGTCTTGCTTTCCCTCTCGTTTCACGTGCGTCCGTCTTCTCCCAGGCTGCAGCGCTGCGCAGCTGTGGGGATGTGGCCGCTGCTCCTGATGAGGCTGCGTTAAAAAAAAAAAATGTACCAGAGGCCACCGGCCCATGCAGCGAGCGGCCGTTCTGTGCTTTTCCAGATGCACCTATGGTCAGTCCGCCCGTGGTCTCACGGTGATGTGCATCTGCAGTTTCACGCTGAGGTTTGGTTCACGTGCGTAATAATGAAATAGGCCAATGTCTGTCAAGCTGCAGAGGTGCCAAAGGACTGAGGTGCAATAATCAAACTAAATTGACTCTGGTTAAAGTAAAGTTCTGCTGAAATACTTTTACATCAGTAAAAACACAAGTAGGCTACAACATTGCATATGAAGCTCAACAGTGGCCTGGTTCCGGAAGTAAATTGTCCTATTGTAATGTGCTATAGGTTTTTCGAAAATTCAAATATTAAGTGTTTAAGAAATGTAGGTCTTATGCTCACTCACCACAGAGCTGATTAGCCTCGAGGACGTTTTCAAACTTTCAATATATATATATTTTTTTTCAAAACGTCTATGGGGATTTAGCATGAGAGTCAGAGCTTGTTGAACCAGAAAGTGGGCGGCCACTGTTGAGCTTCATTTAGGATTCTGACTTGGGATGGAAAGAGTTGTTTTAAGAAATCATGGTATGCTGCGATCGAATCAAAAAACCACAAATGATCAGTTTTGCTCATGCAGCCACTACACGCACACACTATAGTTGTATAATGCAAATAATACTAAAATAATAGCCATGTATGAAAAAACAAAGCAGGACCTGACTGAATGTGCATTTTTATGTTAACAACTGATGGTGAACCTCTAAATATGGACACTAAATATGACTGTTTATTGTTCAAATGTTCATAAAAATACAAAGTCTGAGCACTAACAACAGTGGCTTTGCTTTAAATGCAATTTATTATGTTGTGTTTTAGGGTAAATTATCTTTAAATAAAGCTTTAGCCTACTAAGAAATCCAACAAAATCAAAAGTGTAGCTGCAAATCGAACACTGAATTGAATCGTGACTTAAGTGACTCCTCCCAGCCGTTAGTCTGACATAATACAATTTTATTTAAAGTTAGGGTATCTCACTTTATATGTATAAGTATATGCATCACTATGTGAAAAATTAGACCACGTGTGCTGTATGAATGGAATAATAAAGAATTTCAGTTCTAATCAGGAGCGCTCTGATTGGCTGTGCTTGGGTGATCCTTGACAGTT
Source organism: Mugilogobius chulae (assembly GCA_038363315.1). Lineage (NCBI taxonomy): Eukaryota > Metazoa > Chordata > Actinopteri > Gobiiformes > Gobiidae > Mugilogobius > Mugilogobius chulae. The sequence continues at coordinate 15,431,510 of CM076407.1, forward strand.
TAATTTTGTTTGTAAAAATAAGTTTATAAGCGATAATTGCAACCAAAATTAACATGTGTCAGGAATGGATTTAAAACAGTGTAAAAATCAGCTATCCCAGCTTTAAAGGTGGGGTAGCTGATTTTTACACTGCAAACAGGATTTAAGGTTATCTGGCAACCTGCTCTCATAAATCCTTCGACACATGGTTAATATTGACATGTAATCATTTTGGTTGCATTTATGGCTTATAAACTGCTTTTTACAAACAACAAAGTGAAACTGGAGAAGACCACCCACAAACAACCAATCAGAGAGCAGCATTCGGCTCCTAATCAGAACTAAATTTCTTTTATTATTCAGTTCAGACAGTACACAGAGGTCTCATTTTTTTTCACAAAGTGCCGTATTTACTATATACTTTTTAGTGGAAAGCACAAAGTTTACACATTTACATCTGAAAAAGTTAGCTACCTCACTTTTAATATTCAAAAACCAAAAAGTTGCTCTATTGGCAAATCTTCAAGTCAAAACATGCTCAAAATATGATAAATATTACATAATTAAATCAATTTTAAACTTGATTTAAAATTGTTGGACTGACAGAACTTTGTGAAATGAATGTATGCTTCTGTTTTGTTTTGTTTTGTATGGGCCGCTGATGCATCGTGAAACTGCAGTGTGAGACCGCCGGAGCCTCCAGGTGTACAGTCTGACTCTTCTCTGCGTGTAGTTTGGTGGACAGAAGACGGTGAAGTCGTGCTGTTGTGTCGTATTGAGACCAAGGGGCAGGAAATAAGTGCCAGCTGACAGAGCGCACTTCTGCTTTCACTGTCAAACCTCAGGCCGGGGTTTTATTAAGAGAAAATAAAACCAGGCAGGCCTACTTTAAAGTGTGCATGCGTATGATTTCAGTCTGCTGTGACTGTTATAACTTACCACTGACGAATCGAATTAGAAAATAGTCTATAGTCTGTTTCTCTAGTTTGGTGCAAAGGCTGTGGTACTCAACTTGTTTAGTTAGTTGTAAAAGCAGAAGAGAAAAATAGACTTCTCTCATAATTCCAGACGACTCTTTGGGATGAGAGTTGATTTTCCCTTCATATTTGAGTAATTTATTCTCCGGTCGTCAAGACAAGTTTCAACAAGCCTCCGAATGCGTCGATGCACTTAACTTTGATTTTAATTTTGTGTAAGGTCCTATAGCAGGAAAACTCGGGATGGTGCTGGAGCAGTTTTGGCACAAAAAGCAGTTTGGAGGTTGGCGGTTTACAGAAACAAAAGGTGATGTATTAGACATGATTTTCAACATTGAAGTAAGTTTTTTTTTCTTTAATGAGTCATTTTGTCTGTCTTTATTATGCTCGTCAGAAAACACATCAGAAGCCTTAGTTAGGACTACCATAGTCGGAGAATTGTACCTATGAAGTCTGTTGGATTTGTGGGGAAATCAAGGAGCTCCAAGCTGTAGTTTGGCTCTGTCCTTTCTGGGATCATAGCACACTTTTCTCGAGAAAGGGAAAACACAAAAAGCTTTGTTAAGTTTTTATATATACAGTATACAGTATATAAAAAAATAATAATAGCCTAATTAAATTAGGAAATAGGCATGTGTTCTTTCGTTTTCTGAGCCATGGTATATAATAAGTGGGAACAGTTGGTTTGATGGCAGGTTGTCCAGTAAAGAAAGCTCAAACGTCCCAGCTTTAGGCAGGCCCTGAACGCACCATGCGAGAGAATCGTGTCAAAAGTATTTGTGCGTAACTGGAGGTTTGTGTGTGCGTAACTACTGATCTGTAAGTGACAAACAAGTTTTGTGTGTGTGTGTAAAACCGTTTTGTGCATCTGTAAAAGGATTTGTGTGCAGACTTGTAAGAACTGCACATTTTGTTTAGTGATCATTTTAAGGTTTTTTTTTTTTTTACAACTCCAATCAGTCACACATAAATCAGAAAATAACACATACGACTATGTCAAGTCACAGACAAATCCACTTGTGACTACACTAAGTTACGCACAAATAGTTTTGTACACGTGTAAAAACTTTCAATTTGATATTACCTCATAAGTGACTACTAGCGAATCAGTGCGCAGGAAAATGGAAAATGACGCTTACGGAAAAACAGTATTTAGCTGAGCTTAGATTGTTGTTATTTAAGTGTGACGGAGCATGACGACTATTTGGTTCGAGGAAAACAAAGACAGAGGACGGCAGGACAAAGACTGGACTGTGACGAGAAATAGAAGTTGAGCTTAATCTGTGAGGTAAGATTAGAAACATCTGTTGCTTACAACTTATATTTTGTCATTTTCGTCAGGCATTACAGCACCCGCATGCCCACTTGAAATGTCTTTGGTGACTCGTGGTTGTTTGGATCGTGTTTGTGTAAATGTTCTTTTACATCGGAGCGCCCTAGAACAGACGCTGCATCGCTCCTCCTTACCAACAGCGACTGGGAGTTGTGTTGGTGTGCGCAAACTCCACCCAGCAACCCTCTTGTTGTGAGGAGAGAGTGCTAACTACTCTGCCGCAAAACAAATTTAAGAGCTAGTCTTAGGAGAGCTGGTGTTGGGATTTAGAAACTGCAAGTGCACTTCTCAAGTCTGAGTCAAGTTCAATTATTTTAGTTTAAAGTTTTTGTATCCAGTTACCAAATACATTGTTTATTTAATACAATGTTTTTTCTTCCAAATTTTCTTTTAAACAGTGGTGGACTGTCAGGACCTGCAAAGCCTTCTCTGCTGGCCTAAAAATATCTCAATAACAAACTGATATAAATCATATTTAGTGCACGCATGCTTAGTCATTATTCAATAATTATTTATCAGCTTCTTCGTAACATTTCCCATTGTTTCGCAGCTTTCAGGTGTGTGTTTTAACCAATCATATTTCAGCCATCAGTTGTTGTCAGGGTCAGTGAAATCTGCCCGAGGCCTTCACAATCAGTTTGAAGGCATTGTATCTTAAAATAAACGCGAATCAAGCGGTTGCTTCAACCAATCATTTTTTTACGTAAACAACGCCAAGGCCTTCTAGCAGGCAAACGGCAACGTCAGGATAACTACCGCATTTGATTGGCTGTCTGTGCTTATTGTTGTTTTGCAGTTTTGTCACTGTGGCTAAAGGGAGAGAAGAAATCGATTTGGTTGCAAATTTAGCTGGACATTGTTAAGAAAGACCGGGCAACTCCGAACCTAGCCAGCCACAAGCGGGAAAGTGATTTGTTCTGCGGGACACTTAAGGTCCTTTCCAAAACTTTTGGCGAACTCAGAGTGGATTTACAGCCAAACGAGCAAGTGCGGAGGAAAACATAGCTGCGCGAGAGAGGAGCCGATATGAGCAAATCTACGAGGCCACTGGAAGCGTCGCCTGTGACCGGGGACGAGACGGAGTCCAGCGCAAGATCCGCGCGCCCACTACCACCAGCTCCAGATTCAGGACCATTTGTGTTTTTGGTGTACAAGTAATTCAGACTATTGGTGAGTAAATATTTTTGGGTGTGTGATTATTCTGGTTATAGAAGTAATGATGCTTTGCTCTTTATCACGTGCCTGCGTAATAGAATAGTTTAATAGCCATCAGCTGGTTATTGACAAGTGAATATATTTAAAAGGAGCACCACTGAAGGCCTAGACAAGAAATGCACGGCCCGCCACTGCATTTAAATATATACATAGTGCCTACATTGTACTGAAAAGTGTATCTAACTTGTCACGTGTTGTTTAACAGTAAATCCAAATGTCTTTTTTCTAAATATAGAGCCTAAATGAGCCCATGTTTGGAGCAGCTAGAGGACGCAGCCCTTCTGAGTTTGTGAGTGATAAATGAATATTTGGCCACGGCACGACACAGAGATCTGACCTCTGCAGGGAGAAAAGCAGCTGCGCACTGCTCGGATCTGAGATATAACCATCTATAACGCAGCAGAAGTCTGGCTCCCTCCTGTAAGTGGAAAGGAATGAACTGTACTCACACACAAATGCAGATCACTTTACTGTCTCTGCTTCTCGTCGGACAAATGTGTTTTAAAGAGCAGGCTGGGAATTCAGAGAAGCCACAGGGAACAACTGGTAGTAAGTGTATAAAGTTTTAGGATAAACTTACAGAAGGTCGTGCAGAGGAGGACTTGAGAACATTTACAAGGCTGTATACATCTACTTGCCAGGAAAGACGGATTTTTTGTTTTTTTATGCAAGACTAGGGAAGCAAAAAGTGTATAAAGTAATCGCAACTGGACTATTATTGAACTAATAGTCAACTAGTTTAGTAGTTGTTAACAAGCCTAAGAAAAAAATTATCAGCTTGAAAAAAAAAAATACATGAAAATTAATTAAAAACTAGTTTGCCTGAGCCTGTGATTGATTCTTGACAGGCCCGTCAATAGAAATTTGTGGGCCCGGGGCAAGAGTGGCTCAAAAGGGGTACCCCACAATATCAATTAATATGAAAAGGGTATAATTCTGGGCCCCTAAGAAGCAGGGGCCCAAGACAAAAGACCCCTTTGCCCTCCTCTGTCGACTTCTTGATACTAATTTAGTTTGGATTTTGATAATTATTATGTTGTTGTTATAGATTTTTTGTTAGTTTTTAAGAAAGAAAAAGGGGGAAAATGAGGGGGGCAGGGTAGAGAGGGAAAAAACTAAATAAAATGAATGAAAATAAATAATAACAACAATAAAAAGCAAAAGAGCTAAGTAAAAATTCTGTGCCATGCCAGACATTTTCAGCACAAAATCCTTTCTTTTTTAAACATTTTGGTTTTAAGCTAGTTTTGAGAAAACTGAGGGCTGGTGCCCTTTGTACAGACTGTACAAAGAGCATGAAAACCCAGGCATACGAATGATGTGCTGTGATTTGGTTTGCTAGATAACAGTTGTGGAATTACCTCTACATTCATCATATTTGCTAAACAAAGAACAACTATAAACAAACCATTCATTTTTCATGTGTTTTTTAACCTTTGTCATGCGAAATGTACGTCACGACTCGTGCATGATAAAGTATTTAAAGTTTGTTGTTGTCTCTAGTCTGTTGGTCGGCTGAGGCTTGGGTAATATAGGGCTTTAAATAAAAAACATTGTTATATTGTGGATAAGAATGTTTGTGAGCTTCCATGAAAGTTTCATTGTATTATGTAATAAATAGTAATCAAAACACCAATATTAGAATGTCATTGTTTCTGTCAACTGTATGAGTTTCTGTTCCACTTTTTAAATATTTTACAGTAAATGTGGAGTGACAAAAATATCAACATGTAAATGGCATGTGTCAGAAACTCCCTGTATTTGAACTTTCTTCAGGGTCAATAGACTTGGGATTATTTTGACAACAAATTGACAACATGACAGCGTGGAAGCAGTTTCCCAATGAGGAGGTTGTGGGGTTGATTCCTGATTCATGATCTCTGGAGTTTGCATGTTCTGCCCGTGTTACCATGAGTTCCCTGTGGGTACTCGAACTTCGTCCCACCACCAAAACATGCTTGGGTCAGTTGGCATCATTGTGTCTTTCCCTAATGCAGGGAGGTCAAACTCAAATGGAGCTGGGGCCAAATCGATTGGAGTCAGAGATGGTCGAGAGTCACATTTTAAAATATATCCTATATCCACATCCTTCTGTGTTATGTTCAATTCTGACAAATAGGCTATAGCTAATATAACACATTTATATTGTAAAACAGTGCAATATGTTGCATTATATTGTAATGTAAAAACTGTCACGTCAAAGAAACTTTGGACAAATTGTTTGCAATTTGCTGAATTTCAGTGCATTTAGATTTAATAGTCACATCTCAGCAATATAAGCCTTTATATTTCTATTGACTTATTGTTCAGTCTGACTCCTCTTGTCAGCGCTAAGCTGCAGTGCATACTGGGACCTGTAGTTCAAATTGTTGCCCCTGATCTAATGAATGAGAGTGAATGATTGTCTGTCTGTCTGTCTGTCTGTCTGCATCCTTGTTAGCCCTGCAGTGAGTTGGCCACTGGTGTTCCCCCGCCTAAGGCCCAAAGTCACTGGGATATGCTAAGATTAGACTAAAATTGACATTTCTTGTTAAAGTGAACTTGTTTTCAGCTCAAACACTGAATCAAAACCACTAGTACCTAAAAGTGACCATGACTGAACATTCTCCTCACTCACCCAGGACACTCTCCTCCAAAGACAAGGATCTAACTCACCCTGTGCAGCAGACACAGAGTTAAGTGTCTTGCTCAGTGGTTTTGTTCAATTCTAAAATTCAATGAGGTTATAAGACCAGATGGATGACAAGAATTGTTTTTTCTATTAGTAACTTTGCCATGAAATATCAAAACTAGCAACTATGTACCCATCTTTGTATTACAACAACAAACTCATCCTCATTCTAGTCATTCCACTGTGGTGCCTGATGTTCCAGAGGTCTTCCATCCATATACTCACCAGCTTCTGAGCTCTGACGAGATCAGGCTTTGTAAAGCATTGTTGGTGATTTGCAAAATGTGCTGCTTTTATTTTCTTACTTTACTACGTGGGTGGGTGGGTGCACGGTAGCAGAGTGGTTAGAGCTCTGGCTTCCCAATAAGGAGGTCGTGGGTTCGACTCCCGGGTCAGACCATATCAACATCTCACGATCTCTCTGGGTGGAGTTTGCATGTTCTCCCCGTGTCACCGTGGGTTTTCTCCGGGTACTCCGGTTTCCTCCCACCTCCAAAAAACATGCATGTTTAGGTTAATTGGGCATCACTGCAAATTTCCCTTAGTGAGTGAATGAGAGAGTGAATGGTTGTCTGTCTAACCCTGCGGCAAGTTGGCCACTGTCCAGGGTGTTTCCCGCCTAAGGCCCAAAGTCACTGGGATAGGCTCCAGTCACCCGTGACCCCTAACGGGATTAAGCGGTAGAAAATGAATGAACTTTACTACGTGAAAACTGCTTTGAAATATTCTTAACAATCTCTGTGCACTGAACGTCAGTTGGCTTGTTTATATTCAAAATAGCTCACTTCTGTACTTATGAGCATTTCCTGTTAGCAACTAGCATTGAGATACAAACACATGATTTTATAAACATATTTTGGTCTTATGTTGGAGTTTTCTCCTGATTTTTGTCCTCACTGTTCACTGCCTGACTTTCTGAATATTTAGTCATTTTAGATTGATGTAGTAAAAACCTCATAGAAATGAACAGTAGTACAAAAGTTAGCTATTTTAGAGATAAACAAGCCAACTGACGGTTCGTGCAGAAAGCCTATTGAAAACAGTTGTACGACTGTATGAAAACAGTTGTATGTTGTATGACATTGTGTGAAATATGTTCAAAGAAACACATTTTTTATAGAAACAACACTGAAAAAAGTGAATTTCAAGTTAAAATTGCTTGACTGGAAAATTTGACCCTAATTTTAAGCATTTTGACTAATTTACTGTTCACTGTAGAGACCTAGATATTTTTTTCTTTTTCAAACAGTTTCATACTAATTTCAAGACATTACTTCTTATTTTGATTATTTGGTTAAGAAAATTGTTCTTATCCCACTGGCAATTTTATGTTCTCATTTTAGGCCAAATTCTTCAATAACCAGTCAGAAATGCCTTTTATAGTTAATCATGTTTTGTGCTTTACTATGAAAATATTGTGCCACTTTAACCAAATAAACAGCAAATTCAAGTATTAAGAGCTAAACAAAATACACACAGTAATCAGTTATGCATTTTACGTTGTTGTTATTGGTGCTATCTAACCTCGATTGGTCCCTAGAAAAAAAAAATTGTGACTGTACCTGTCCTTAAAAGTTAAAAGTTGGGGACCACTGTTCTACATTACATTAGCAATTAAATCTTATCCAGCTAAAACAACTCAAATCCAGTCTAGATATATAGTTTTTGCAGTGAATCAGCTGGAGGCTCTTTCATTCATGTCTGAACACTTCTAAGATAATGTATTTTTATTCTACTTCTATTTTTATTCCACACAACCCTGAATAATCCTCCTCACACTGTAAAAGCCGGCGCTGACTCTGCTCTCTCTGTTTCCAGCTGGACGGGCTCTTTGCTGACGGTCCCTTGCCGCGCGCGCTCCGTCCAATCAGCTGCGAGGGGCGGGGCCGAGGATTCTCCTGCTATCATCACATTTGACAGCTGCTGCAGCGGTTCACGTGACCAAACAACAATTACCTCATACATGTAGTACTCCGGTGAGGTGTTGCATTGAGGCTGCTCCCACACAAAGTCATTTCTGTAGCGCAGTCCTGGTGGGGAATGAATGGAAGTAATGGTAGCTTGTTTATAATAGAAGAAGTTACAGAAAATATTCATAGTAAAGGCGGTAATTTATCCAGTTTATGCCATCTTAAAAATGTAAACTAAAGAAACATTTTAAACTTTGCAGCAGTCACATGTTCTGTCATATTCTGAGCCTTCATATTATTCACTAGACTATGTTTTGAATAGTTTTTTTACAACATTTAGAAGTCAAATAAAGTGGAGCTGTGGCACCATCTTTGCTGCACAAAAAAAACAAACACTTTCTGTAATTTACCATATAAGTTTATATTAATATTGAGCATCAGTTTAAGCTTCTTTTAAAGGTTTACCAGGCTTATAGTCACCACCTTAATACATTTTACAGAATAAACTTTATTTAATGAACTGATTTTCTGCCTGTCTACAGCACCAAAACGTACAGAGGGCTAAATACTTGGGTTTTATTTGTACGAAACAAAGAAGAAACAGCAAAAAGTGCCTTTTGCAGCCCTGTTTCTAGTTAATTATTTGGAAATTACTAGTACCGTTATTTCTGGATTATAAGCCGCTACTTTTTTCATGAGCTTTGAACAATGCGGCTTATACAACAATGCAGCAAATTTATAGATTCTCATAGACTTACTACTAACAAGTGCGGCCTATATACTTTATCATTTTTCTTACTTAAATCTAGTGGGTGCGGCTTATATTCAGTTGCGCTCAATAAGGCAGAAATCACAGTACTTTAATTTCAATAAAAGAAAATGAAAACAGATAAAAGTATATTTTACAACCTTGTTTCCAGTTTATTACTTAGAAATTACCAAGTGTGTTTCCTGGTTTAATTTCCATAGTAAACTAAAGTTTTTGTTAGGGGTCGCTGGTGACTGGAGTCTGTCCCAGTGACTTTGGGCCTTAGGCGGGGGAACACCCTGGACAGTGGCCAAGTCGTTTAGATAGACAGGGTTAGACAGACAACCATTCACTCGCTCATTCACCCATTCACTAAGGGAAATTTACAGTGATGCCCAGTTAACCTAAACATGCATGTTTTTGGCGGTGGGAGGAAACCCACGGTGACACAGGGAGAACATGCAAACTCCACCCAGAGAGATCATGAGATGTTGATCTGGTCTGACTCGGGAGTTGAACCCATTGGGAAGCCAGAGCTCTTACTACTCTGCTACCGCGCACCTTCAAAAATTAAAATAAAAAAAAGCCAATAGTAATACATTTATATTTTCAAATAAATATCTTCAAAAACTAATTTATGCAGCAGTAAACTCTTTGTTACTGCCACTATGTATTTTAAATGTAATGTTAAAGAAATGACACTTCTGCTACGACCATGTTGCTAATTTTATTGAAAACATTTTAATTTTATACAAATTACAGAGTTATTCCATTGAGTCATCACTGATGATTAGTGATGGGAAGATTACCCGATTTGCACCGATACATCGATGTAAACATGCGCGATGCGAGTGCGTCGGTAGAAAGGAGCTACATCGATGCAGATCGTGTGACAAAAGCAGCCTGCATCGGATTATCAGACTATTTACCGATGAATCTAGATTTTTCACGATTCACTGACGAAAGTGTACTCTTACACAGACACACACGCACTCACAAGCTGACGCTGACACGGCTGCAAACGCTGTGTGTTTCTGACATTCCTTATAAAGCCTGTTTGTGGTTTACTTTCATCTGAAGATGTGCCAACAACAAATAGCTCAATCCGTTAAGGCGTTTGTCTCTTTCAGTCAAAGCACCTTTCATTCTCACAAAGCCTGCGTAATAACAACAGTGTCCAGCGTGCCTTACCTGTGTATTGTAGAGAAAAAGACGTAGTCCATTCAAACTCGTGTTCAGAAGAAAAGACAGTTTGATGCAACGCAACACGTAGCTATTACTCCACCGTGAACGAGCAGGAAAGCTCTGCGTCTGTGCCCAGTAAGAGAGCTGTCCTTCCCGTGTTTAAGTCCAAATCTAGACGGTCTACGTCTTCCCAGCGCGCTAGTCTTCGATCCTGCCCGTGTTTGTTTCAGGCGATGTGCGTTTTCCCTGCGCGCTGTTCTCATCCTCGCTGTTTTATTTCCGTGCGCGCAGGTTCTCCGCGCGCAGCCGTCCCTCTTTGCCACGGGCTGGATACGGCACCTCCATCGCTGCACTCCGTGTGAGTTTGGGCCGTAGCTGCGTCTCAGTCCCACGTTCCCTCTTCCGGGCTGCACTGACAAACTATACAGGCTTTTTCATCAGCTGTATTCGTCAGGTTATGATAGTAGACCGAAATAAAGCACTCCAGAATGGACCTATAGCTTAGCTTTTCCCCACATATTTATCGTAACATGTTGGCCCCGCCTCCACAGCAGATCTGTCCAATGAGAGCGCTAGGTCTCACACATGTAGGCTAAATCTGATTACTTATGAAGTCCTAATGCATACAGCACTGTGAAAAACATGATACAATCCGAACCAAAAATAATAATATATTATTATTTATAATTTTAGAAAGTTAGTAATTGAATTTTCAAATGACTGAAAGATACTTTTACATGGCTTGAATTTATCTGGGGTATTAGAGACCCATGATTGATTAAACAGACTAAATATTTATTAAGTACTTGAATAAAAAACAATGTTGACTGAATCGAGATGCATCGTGATCAGGGGGCATATCGAACCGAATCGATCGTTAGCTGTAAGACATGTATCTTAAAAAAATCGTATCGTTGCTAGTGTATCGGGATGCACATCGTATCGGACAAAGATCCAAGATTCCCATCACTACTGATGATTGACATAGTAACATATATACACAGACATTGCCAAATGATTATGCATATATTTGGGTGACCAGACGTCCCTATTTACCCGGGACAGTTCCTTTTTTGAGCTCTGTGTCCCATGTCCCAGCAAATGTCTCCAAAACCATGGATTTGTCCCAGTTTTACACAAGACATGTCCCACTTGTCCCAGTTTTAGACCACTTTGATACCCCGCATTAGTAAATACAGAAATATATTGTTGTTTCTTCAGTCAAATATGATATGAACAATTGCAGAAGTCTCTCAGTTTTTTCAGTAACTAACAATTTAACCATGAAAGACATGTAAATGAGCCATGAATTGACCAAATATTCAGTTTTTTCACATCTTTATTTATTGTTTCCAACCCCCATCTTGATGTGTCCCAGTTTGTAATTTTGAAAATCTGCTCACCCTAGCATAAATGCAAGATTACATGATGAAATAACTTGTAATTACCTGTAAACATTGTTGAAAGCATGTCTTATTTCAAGGTAATTAACAGTATTAATAGTCAATAGTCCACATACATCCACAAAAACAGCCATCTTTGCCTTGCACATTCCTAGTTTTTTAAAGAAGGAACTAAAAATAAAATCTACTATTCTCACTATTATTTTTCTTATGTTCTTACACTATCACAATTATCGATTAACCAAATATTAGTGACTGATACACGAGAAAGTTCATTCAAATGCTGGTGCAAAATTATTACCCAAACAACCAATCAGACTTTCTCTCAGTTTATTGAACCTTTGCCATTCCAGCCATTACAGCGTGTGCCTATACTTTCTATTAAACTCGCCAAACCGTGTATGCAGATTGTGACAGACTTGTAGCATGTTTTATTAGCGTCTCCGTCTCGAGCTGCAGCAGAAATAGACGGCTGATATTAAATGTCACGTACACAGGGAATCAGGTCAGTGCCGGCTAATGGACTCCAGCTACGGGAGAGTCTGCGTGAAGGAGATACGACACGGGGTTCTCAAAAGGTCTGGAATCAAACGCAGATGTGAGCCAATCGATGGGAAAACATTCAGCTTTCGAAGGAATTGGACTGTGTCTTTCACTGCTAGTCCTTTTCTCACTTTGACCCTCCTTTTAAGCCTTTTTGTAAATTTTAAACAATCTGAATTCCAACATTTGAGATTCCTTGTTTTCATTCCATTTCAGCGTTTGAAGAGATACTTTTGAGATTACGTCCTTTTCTAATACAAACTTCATGTCAGTGTTATTTTCCTTTGTTCTACTTTTAGGTGGAAGAATATGAGCTACTAAAATGAAATAATTACATGATTAAAACAATGAGAACAAGTGTCTTTTTCAACAAAAGCTGTGCTATAGACGAGAAGGAAGAACAGTACTTTTCTACTTTCTGATGTCCTGTCTATAGATTCCGGTTCTTTCATAGGACTTAGATTATATTGAACCCTCCAAACATGAAGAAATCCAGTAGTTTGACTTCCTCTGGGTTCTAGTGATCACCCATTTCCACCATTTTCTGTGAAACTGCATCATGAATTTGACTGTAGAGCAGAAGTTATCAGAAAGACAAGGTACACGGTAGCAGAGTGGTTAGAGCTCTGGCTTCCCAATAAAGAGATCATGGGTTCGACTCCCTGGTCAGACCACATCAACATCTCATGATCTTTCTGGGTGGAGTTTGCATGTTCTCCCCGTGTCACCGTGGGTTTTCTCCGGGTACTCCGGTTTCCTCCCACCTCCAAAAACATGCATGTTTAGGTTAGTTGGGCGTCACTGTAAAATTTCCCTTAGTGAGTGAATGAGAGTGAATGGTTGTCTGTCTAACCCTGCGACGAGTCGGCCACTGTCCAGGGGGTTCCCCTAAGGCCCAATCAATGTTACTGGGGTAGGCTCCAGTCACTCGGGATTAAGCGGTAGAAAATGAAAGGTGATTATTTATGAATGAATGACGGAAATATCTGTCCGTGGCAGGCTACGATTGGTCGTGCAATGACGGATATTTTTGTCATGGGCAGGGATAATATTGCCTGGAAAATCCAGACAATAGGCTATATTAAAAATATATTGTCTGGCCGACTTTGTCCCTCTTTCGGATTTCCATGATTAAAAGATTAATTAGCCAATCAGAAATACGCATCTTCTGCTGTGTGAAAAACAACATTGCTGCTCCCGACGAAAAAAATACATTAAAAAAATATCGCGTGGAACTGAAAAACATCGCAGATTTCTGCAGAATCAATGAGCGAAGCAAAAAACGATTTTAATGTGAGGTGAGTGAAGTTAGATTTTGGTCTAAATGACAGACGACCAGCTCAGCTCCTTTGTTTCATCTGCGTCACGCTAATAAGCTAATCTGATTGGCCGGTACGATGTGGATTTGATCTGAAATGCAGGCGGAGGGCGTGGTGATCAGACCCACTCTTCACAGTTTGGCGAAGTGTGGGTTCCAGGCAAAGGATAATACACATAGAGGGAAAGTAAAATAATATTGATTAAATGGAATTTATTGTTGTATTATAAATTGTTAATTAATCTAGTCAGAAATAGATAATAAAAAAAAAGTCAAATCTTTCATCTTCACATTTCATTGCAAAGTACAAAGCTCTTGATGGGGAAAACTGGCCTTGCCCACCTCCTGGCCTTATGAAAATTAGGCCAGGAGGTGGCCTAATATAGAATGTAACCTACTGTATAGGTTACTTGAATGTAAACTATCCAGTAGGTTACATTCAACTTCACATTCTAGAACTTGAATGTAACCTATATACTGCAATCTAAAATGTACGTCATGGTGTCATAAATACAACAAACAAAAGTGCATTATAAACAGCTGATTTCAAAGTATTCCACAGTGTTAAACCTTTCTTACTCTAAATGATAATGAGAAGTGAAATTGTCTGAAATGCCAAGTGCAAGTCTTTGCCTGACAGTGATTAAACCATAGGCGTTACATATGAACCCAGCTGTAAATCAAACTGACAGTGCTGCACATGGAAGTAAAACTGTCACTGTATATTTACCATCGACACAGGGACTCATTAAGGACACAATACAGGCTTAGTTTGAAGGAACTTTACCACGACTAAACCCGTACTGCTCATCCAGGTTAATCACTGTCAACCAATGTACTGTATGTATGTATGTATGTATGTATGTATGTATGTATGTATCAATTAGAGCTGTAGTTCTTTAGTCGTTTAGTCAGTTGATTAATTGGTTGATGGAGTCTTGGCCGACCAACATTTTATTATTCGACTAATTATTTTATTTAGATTATAAGGAAATTGTGTTCAACAGTAACAGAATCATTGGTCTGAACTGCCTTTTTTTAATATAAACACACTGTTTCCGCTTCATTTTCTGTATATAGTTTTTGCATGAACTGCAGAATATTTTTTTATTTTTTTATTTTACCTTTATTTACCAGCAAGTCCCTTGAGATGAGACCAGGCCAAGAGGCACCACAGTACAAATAAACATTTAAAACCATGATTAACATATATAAAAAGTTAAATATCCAGCTCAAGAATGACATTTACAACTTTCAGTGAAGACATTTTTAAGAAGACACTTAAAAGAAATAAGTGGAATCAGTTTCAGAAGTTTTAAAGATTCTGAATGTTGATTTCTGAATATTATTATTCTTTTTGAGCAACGTCTCTTGTAGAGTTGTCACAATACTAAAACTTCCAACCCGATTTTGATACAAAGGAATAAACTTGATTCTTGATGCCACAATGAGAATTAAAATGTTCTTTTAAGAAAGTCAGGTTTTTATACAATGGACTGACATTTTCAACACAAAATCAGGGTTTATAATCAAACATTTTAGTTTCAAACCAGTTTTGATGAAACTAAAGATATACAGTATATATATATTTTTTCTTTGCAGAAAACATGAGATTTTGTTCAAATGTTTGTCCTGTTAATGTTATCTGTATTTGTTTAAATGAGTAACTAACTTCGACACCAGTTTTACCGTTGATTTGCAATATTTTTGATAACTCTACTTTTAGCTTCAGAGCTTTTGCCACGCACCCTTTTTAGATGATTAATCGATCGATGGACATGTTTTTAGTCAACCAAGAATTCTTTGGTCGACTAGGCCTAGTATGTACTATGTATGTATGTATGTATGTATGTATGTATGTATGTATGTATTTTATTTTTATTTTTATTTTTATTTTTATTTTTATTTTTATTTTTATTTTATTTTATTTTTATTTTTATTTTTATTTTTTTATTTTTATTTTTTTTTTTAACAATCAAATAAGTTACAATCAGTATATTTTGATTTGTCTAGTCAGGTGGAAATCAGTTTATGTTCCGTCTACGTCCAGAGGAGACTAAAGTACTGAAGTTCACTTCTTACATCTTAATAAATGACGCTGGCAAAAGTAAAGTACAGCTGTAACTCCTTTACTTGACTAAAGGTACAAAAGTAAAACCATTTAAACTTACCCCCATTTTTGCTTCATTAAAAATGTAAACAAATTCATTTAAACTTCCTACATCATTCCACATGTTTTGCTCACTTACCTAATGCATTCTGAAACTACAAATTGTTCAGCACAATGGACCTCATTCATGACAAAATGTATGAAGTAAAAGTAAAAAGTACAGATACTCAAAAAAGTACTTAAGACTGGAGTAACTAACCTTTTAGAGTAAACTTTGTGCTTTCCACTAAAATGTATAGAGCATGGGTCTGCAAAAGAGCCACATTAGCTCGAATCTAACAAAGTCCTAAATGAAGACAAAAATGTAATTTGCACAAATTGGACAAAAAATATCGGATGATTGAGCAAATAATTTGTCGCTTCTTGCATATGGTGTAAGTTTATATCATTGCACACATTTTTGAAACATGTTAGGGGTCCCCAGAAGCTAAGTTCTCATATCTCATGTGCCCTGTTTTATCATCAGTTATCATAATGTTAATGCTAATAATAACTATAGAGAAGCACAGTTGAATAGAGACATTCAGCTCCAGTACACACACATTCAAAATGCACACAGGATGAATGCATATTTTTTGTCTTTATCCTAGTTTTAATAGCATCATTTCATCTTCCTACATCAGATTCGAAGTGCCACACAGCTGTGGCCCTCGAGTCGCAGGTTGCAGATCCTTGGTATAGAGGGATTGTTGGTCGACGTCACTTTCCACCCAACTGCACATGCGTTATGCAGAAAGAGCCGCTCTCCATCTGGTTAGCTGGGGAAACTTCTTTGAATAAAACAATGAAACAGGACAAGAGCAGATGTTTGGATCAGGTCTGAACCGGTCTGACAGACGTCTGCCTCCTGAAGCTTGAGACAGTGTTTTTCTTGCCTTTTTTTCACCTGAATGTAACTTTTTAAGGGTTGTAGGGTTGAATTTTATTCACAAATGTTGATTTAGCAGCAGAACTTTTTTTTCTCACAGTGATAAACTCTTAGTTGACAACGGTGCTTTTTTGACTTGTTTCTACTGTTTGTGTTGATGTGCGGTGGCTCTTTACAGGTCGGGTTCGTGCAAATCTCTCGTGTTATAAACAAAAAAATCCCTCTCTATGATACTTTGTGAAAAAATTAGACCACTGAGTACTGTCTGAACTCAATAATATAGACATTAGTTCTGTCAGGAGCTGAATGCAGCTCTCTGATTGGCTGAGCTTGGGTGATCCTCACCAGTTTCACTTTGTTGTGTGTACAAACAGCTTTTAAGCCATAATTACAACCAAAATGAATACATGTCGAGATTAACCATGTGTGGGAGGATTTATAAGAGGAAGTTGTCAGATTTAAAACCTAAATTGTGTTTGCAGTGTAAAAATCAGCTACCCAACCTTTAAGTTATCGGTATATTTACTTCTCTGCAGTTCTCTCCACATTATCAGGAGTGACAGTAATTACCCGACTATTAGACATGAATGTGTTATATCTGCTGCCTCTCTTCACAGCTCAGGC
The DNA here is from genome assembly GCA_038363315.1 of Mugilogobius chulae. Lineage (NCBI taxonomy): Eukaryota > Metazoa > Chordata > Actinopteri > Gobiiformes > Gobiidae > Mugilogobius > Mugilogobius chulae. The sequence goes on from CM076407.1 coordinate 15,448,454, forward strand.
TCAGCTCTAAATCCATCCGTGTGAAAATGCAGGAGACGTATCCACAGTGTAGCGTTACCTCGTCTATTTACAGTCGGAGCGGAGCGGCGTGTGAGCGGAGACACTATTTCAGAAAAGACAAACACGCCATCCCGGACCCTCAGACAGACTCTCAGACCTGCAGCTGATCACGTTTCCACATACAAATGGTCCTGCTACAGCCTAATCTGTTACACTTTATGGATTAAAATATAAAATAGAGAGATTGAGACCAGAGACAGAGATAAAAAGAGAGAAATATAGACAGGGAAAGAGGGACAAAGAGATTGAGACGAGAGACAAAGAAAGATAAAGATCAAGAGAGATAACGAGAGAGACAAGATGAAAGAACGAGCGATAGAGACAAAGATATAGACAAGATAGAGAAAGAGAGAGATAGAGGGAACATGTATATGTTCAGCAAACATAACAATCAACCGAAAAGGTGTAGGCTGAAGCTTAAGCTTATTACACCTACCCTTCTTACAGCGTCACATATCTACCCTCAAACTCAAAATACAAGTGCATTTACATGTTTGTACAATTTTACAAATACATTACAATACGTAACTCAAGTATCCATTTTATAATTAACATATATTTAGCTTTAAACATTTTTTAAAATGAAAAATAGAATTACTTCTTTTAAATTCATCTGTCAAACTATTCCACAAGTCGACCCCTTGAACTGAAATACTATTCTTTTTAACATTTGTTCTGACCGATGGTTTTTTAAACATGTCTTTTCCTCTTAAATCATATTTATCTTCGTTAATTTCAAACAGACTCAATATTTTTAAAGGCATGAGTCGCTTTTTAACTTTGAACATAAACACAGCTGTGTTAAGACTAACTAAATCATAACATTTGTGCTTTAATGCTTTAATTAATGCTTTAAATTGAATAAATATTTGTTTAGTTGATTCATTATAAAAGGAATGATTGACAATCCTAATTGCTTTTTTTTTACAATGTAAATATTGGTTTAGTGTTTGACTTATAGCTATGTCCCCAAATTCCAATGCAAGAGATGAGAGACAAAGAGAAAGAAAGAAAGAGAGAGATAGAGACAAGAGAAACAGAAACAAAGAAAGAGACAAGAGAAAAAGACAGAGACACAGAGAGAAATAGAAAGAGGGACAAAGAAAGATCGAGATGAGAGAGAGAGAGACGAGAGACAGATGGAGAAAGAAACAGAGACAAAGAATGAGAGAAAGAGAGATGAGAGACAAAGACAGAGACTGACGATAGAGAAAGAGACACAGAGAGAGATAGACACGAAAGAGAAAGAGAGAAACAAGGAGAGCTAGAGATGAAAGAACAAGAGAAAGAGAGATGAGAGACAGAGAGAAATAGACGAAAGACAAACAGAAAGAGAGGTAGAGACAAAGAAAGAGAGACAAAGAATGAGAGAGAGAGATGAGAAACAGAGAAAGAGACAAGAGACAAAGAAAGGAAGAGAGACAAAGAATGAGAGAGATGAGAAACAGAGAAAGACAAAGAGAAAAAAGAGCGATAGAGATAGAGACAGAGAGAGGAAGAAACAAAGAGAGAGATGGAGACAAAAGAGAGAAACTGAAATGAGAGACAATGAAAAAGAGAGAGACAGACAGACAAAAAGAGAAAGATACGAGAGGCAGAGAAAGAGAAATAGACAATGAGAGACAGAGAGAAAGAAAGAGATAAAGACAGAGAGACGAAAGAGAAGAGAGAAGCAGGGAGAGGTACAATCACAAAGCAGAGGGATGAAGTCCTAAATTAGCGCTGGGTGAGGACGTCCCGGCTGAGCTCACTTGAATTACAGCTCATATTTTTAGTGAAGACTTGAGTCCGGCCTCAGGAGCAGCAGCTGAACAGTCTGTATGTGTGTGTGTGTGTGTGTGTGTGTGTGAGGCGGTTTGTTCTGCAGATACTCACAGAAACACAACAGGTCTGAACAGGCTCTACATGGTTATAGGATCACATACTGTATGAAGAGAGCAACTGGGACATTTAACACCTAAGGACCTGTGGAGATCTGGGACGCTGACGGCTGATTCACACTGGAAAGTCCACGCCAAAGTCCAGACACTGTAAATGGTGTGATCAGGGCTGCGACGATATAACATTTGTAATACACAGTAATTTTAAAGATCAATGTCAACAAAGAGAGAGAAAGATATAAGCTTGCTGCCTTTATAAAACGTAGCTTACCCAATCAGATAACTTTCTCCTCCTCCAGCAGTCCTTTACTGTCTCTGTCTTCTCGGCTCCTCCAGTGTGCTGTCATACAGCAGTGGTTTAAACACGTCAACGAGCATTTTTAATAGATCCATGTGAGGAGTTGTCAGTCAAGATCATGTCCCATGTTGTTTGTTTTGTCTGTGCCTCAGATTTTCAGAGCAACAAACGACTAAGTCTTTGAAAAAAGCCCAAAACAAGCGACCCTTTGTTAAAAACGTTTCTAAAAGACTTCAGTAAGCAGTCCTTCAGTCTCTGATTGGCTGACGCCGATTTCCAACGCGTCTGAAGATGGATTTTCCCAACTCGCAAAAATGGTCTGAATGCACCTTTAAAGAATGTTTAAATGAAGTTTCATGTACGTCTATGCTCTGAAACATTTACATAAATATTATGTCACAGAGCCACAGTAAACATGGACATGGATGACATGGTTGGAAACAAGAACAGAAAATACACAACTCTAAATCCAACTTGGCAAAAATAGACGATTATCCATCTCCCCACCTAACTTGTCTGATATTTAAACTTGGTTGGTTTCAAAAGACGTAGCTGTTAAAAACAAGCCTGTTTGTGTGACGGATATTCTGAGTTGGATCACTAGCTGCGCTCTCTGGACATGACCGTGCCTTGGGTTGTCACGCAGACGTACAGGACGACAGACAGAGCGAAGTGCAAGCTGTGGCAGGTCCCATTAGTTTGCATTGTAGGGCTGAAGACACTCTTACATTAGATTCAATGGAAGGTGCTGGTGTGATTTGAAACAAGGCTCAGATTGCACCATACACAGCAGCACCAAAAGGAAGAAACTTTGTATTACAGTCCAGCCATTCTTTTAATTAAACCTTTGAATTTTGTAGGGTTGAATCTTGTATTCAAGTGACCTTTGCACTCTAACCAACTGACTGATCATCCAACTGACTATCGACTAAATATGGATAGTTGCAGTCTTCCAATGTTCCTCTGAATAAAACACTGTCAGGGCCAGACTGGACAAATAAAGTGGAGAGAATATTCAAATGTGGACCTATTTTACGTTGATCTGTTTTTCATCTGAACAAACAGACTGTTCTTATGGTTTCATTTGACTGCAGAAGTAATCCGCAGCATCGCTTCATAAATCACACAACAGAACTTTTCATTTTCTTTGAAGTTTGGAGCCATTTTTCTAAATGTACAATTCAAACACACGGTAGCAATTTTACTGAAAACTTTGAACTTATTTTCTTAATCTAAAACACGTCCCTGATGTTTGAAAGATTGCACAGAATTTCTCAGAGGCAAAACAACTAAAGTGATTGAAGAACTTAAGGCCAAACAACCCCCCCCCCATTTTCTGTTTTGTAGTCATTTTGCAGCATTTGAGTGACAAGATCGCTGTATCTGAGTTAAAAGGCAAAGCTCTTGATGTACAGCTCAATCTATATTCCAACCATCAACATGAGCTTTGTATAAAGACTGAAAAAACAAGATCACAGATACATGCAGTCGAAATGAGTTTCCTTCGCAATATAGCTGCTCACTTAAGCCTTCTGCGCACTACAGGAGTTTGGGCCAGATTTTAAGCCTGATATGCCCCTCTACGAGTTCAATCGTACATTTTTCTCTGATAAGACAGTTGTAATAAGCTATGAGCTCATACCGTACAGTTTCGGCGACAGGACTTCCACCTTCATCAAAGGTGACGTCCGATGTGACGTGGATGTTCCAAGGTGTGGTCAGTTTAACAGATCTGTCTAACAGGCCACGCCTGCCCCCGCTGGTGGTGGTCTGGAGAAGTGAGTCCATGTGTGAGCTAAGTTGAAAGCTCCTTCGTCTCTGTTGATGGTCCGTGGGCTCCACTTCCTGATCTCAATAGCCTTTCGTATTCATACAGTTGAACAGCAAACAAATAATTACACTTTTATTGTTTATTGTTGTTAGTTTAATATTTATTTAGTTTAGCTTTACCTTTCATTATGTCTGTCACCTTATATTCTTTTTATTTAAATGATCTGAGTTAAATCCTTTGACTGAAGTTGATCTGCCCCCGTGTGTAGCTCAGGCTCCGCCCCCTTTCTCCTGCCTCTGCAGCTGCTGACAGGGACCAGAAAGAAGAGCGTCTGAGACCTTTGTAGTTTTTACAAAGTTATTGATGGCATATGCCAAAATATCTCTGTGCGGATCTATTTTAAACCATTGTTTAATGTGAAAAACATTGCGCAGTTCCCGCGATGTCCGTGCATATATTATATTTTTCGCGCTAACTTTTATAATGTTTAGGACTAATTATCTTTATCAATATTGGCCCTATCTTACGAAATAAAAACTTCGACAGGGTATAGAATGTTTTCTATCAGAATAAGTCCGCTACAAGTCTGTGTGTGGAGGAGACTTTTTACTACAGCTGCTCAAAGACACAAAACATGAAAAGCCAATGTATAAGGGAAAATCTTGTACCACGTGGGGACATTTTCTCTAGGTTTACCGGGTAAGTTTAGGCATCAAATACTAAATCTGGGGCTTGGGGTAGGGTAAGGATTTCGTTAATGTTCATAAATAATAACACATCTTTACAGCCACCTTAATAATGAACTGGGGCCGCACCATTTACGCAAAAAGGTGCACAATTGCGCTGATCATACGCTTTTCACATGTCCTGTTACGTTGTGGTATACAGGCCACGCTTTTTTGTGAGGTCGGGTTGCTTTTAGTGATTTAGACTGTGCATCTGCGTGTGAGACTCCGTTCTAACTTTGGTCTCCATTAGAATGATTAAACACCAACAGTTTGATTCTGCCAGACAGTTCCCAGGCATCACTCCTGCTTCATGTGTTTTGTGAAGGTTCCACACCTGTAGATGGGACTGGACGGTCTGCGTGTGGCTGTGAGCGAGACGCATATGGAGGTGTTTATGTTGAGAAAAAGCAGAGCCAACAATGACGTGATCCCGACAGTTCTGCTGCCAACTCCCAATCAGGCTTCTCTGTCTTTAACTGTTTGGACTCTGAGTAAACAAGACTCTCTTTACACAGTCTTACGCAAATATGTTATGTATTATTGCTCTGAATAGAAGGCACAGTTTTTCCTCAGACCACATGGAAATTAACTATGTAGAAATATAGTGAAGTAAAAAACACAGGTGATCCCACTATTGGTCAGATTGTAAGTTTTCAACATGTTAAAGGCTATTTGACTACATGATGAGTTTCATTTTTTCAAATTTTGACGTTTGAGGTTTGATGTGATAGTCCTAAATATTTATGAATATTTATTATAGTTTTGCAGAAGCTAAAGTTACAATGTGTGAAGAAATTGAAGTGATGCCCCCTTTTACCACAATTTGGGGTCAAACATTAAATCTGTTTTAACATTGGAAAATAACTACTGCTAGATTAGGTTTGTGTGGAAAAACAAAATGTAAAAGTCAACAGTACATTGATATTGACAAACAAAATAAACAGACTAGACTAGACAGAATCAAATCAGGTCGGAACATGTTTCAAACTTACCGTAGTTAACCCTTTCTAATTCTGGCTTTTTTTCCCTTCACATGTCTGACTAAAGGTCTTTGTGAAGCTGTATCTCTGTAGTTTTATCTTTTGATGACTAAGTGAGAAGTGAGAACTTTCTCCAAACAAAAGAAAAACAGAATCTATTTCTCGCCAAAATATTTAGGTTTTTGACAATTTCTTTGCAAAAGCTGAATGTAATTGAGGTAAAAATGAGTTTTAGGACCTGAAATGACTAAAACAAATGTAGGCAGAGCCAATACAGAAGTCTAATAAAATTTGGGATTTTTGGGCGAATTTTTTTGTATTTGTAAGTTTACAGTTCAAACTGAGTCTGATTCATCCCAGAGGCTGATTTGACTCTAAATAGGAGGACACAATGTGATTTTTATCTTTAACATTTCCAGGTGCTTTATAGTTTTATTTTATTTTTTCAAATATTGAACAAAATTATTATTTTTTTGAGAAAAAGTGGAACGGTCCTTCGAAGGGATGGCGAGTTAGAAAAGGCTTTAAGTAATTAAAAAAAAAAAAAAAAAAATATATATATAATATTATATAAATATATATATATATATTTATAGTTTTGAAGATGCATGGTTCGTGGACCGAATTTAATTGTTGAGGGGACCGCATAATGATTAGCCCTGGCTCAGAGACAATAAAGTGTTAAGTGTACCTTAACTTTAATATTGCAGAAGCTAAGCAGGACAGGGTCTGGTCAATATTTGGATGAGAGAACTAGAACAATGACTTACTACGCCTTGAAGAAATCTTTCAATCTATGAAATCAGGTTTACATTTAATTGAAATTTTTTTTTTTTTTTTTTTTTGTTTTTTTTTCATTGATTTTCCGTAAAAAGTAAATCAAAAACAATCAGCTCTTAATTTAGAAAATATAATGGGAACAATCATTTAGTGAAGTCTGAGCTATGTGGTCTCTGAATCTGACATGCAGCCAATGTTTGAATGTTCTGTCCTTTTCAATAAACTAACTATAGTTTTTGGTTTGATTTGGGTTTTTTTGAAAAATGTCATCTAATTTTGTAATTCCACATGCCTCCAATACAAACCACTGCTATAGTAGGCCTACTGCATCTCCCTCCTTTACATGAAAACACAGTAACTCACATTGTATGTGTGTCATAAGAGAATCACACAGATAATCATATGCCTCGGTTAATAATAGACTTTAGTCCAGACACTGTGTTCATGTTGCATCAGCTGATTTCCTCATGTGATGTTGTGTGAAATACAGTTTTATCATCAAACTCAGAAGTGATTTGTGAGGTGACACGGACATTATAGACACTAAATCATTTGTCTTTGTGCTATTTGTGTCACCTTATCAGACAGTAATGACATTGTGTTCAGCCGAGGAATCATTTCAAACTGCTGTACAGCTATGAGAAATGATTGGAAGTGTAGAATAATTGTTTTATGTGGAAAATCTTTGATAATTATTCAACATGTACGTCCATTATTTACATGTTTTCAGGTTTAAAATGCATTGACATAAATTCCAAAAATGTTCAGCATAAATAAATTTGTCCTTTACCACAAAATTCACCATGGACTTTACAGTTCAGTTCAGTCTAACCCCTATGATACTTTTTAGTTCAGTTCAAAATGGAGTCAAAATGAAATATCTAACAATGAAACACTTTTTTCATTAATAAGATTTAACACAAAGTCGTTCATATACTAAAATGTAGTTAAATTCATAAGTTCATTAAAATACATTAGACTACAGTAGACTGGGTAGAGATGAGACAGGTGAGAAAGCACCATCAGAGGAGCTACTTGCAGCCACAGGACACCAGAGAAGAGTAAGATGATGTCATGACCAAACCTCCATGTGCCCACGAGCCAGGGCCGACCACAGCTCCTGGCTCCTCAGAGGAAACACTGACGATGACAAAAGTGATCAAAGTAAAAGAAAAAACTGAGCGATAAATTGGTGTATGAATACACAAAAAAATAAAGTAAAATAAAGTAAGCAATACTAATCAAAAGCTAAGCCAAAAAAACTAAATATTTTCGGCAAAGAGAGCCTCCAAAAGCCATGGATCCCTCAAACCGGTTCACTTTGGAGCATTATGGGTTGCTTATGTTAATGATGGTGAGTGTTTCTACTGCAGGTCCAAGCTCTTGAAGGTCTGCTACGTGAGCAGCTGACCTCACTCATACATGCTTTCGTAAATAAATTAAATCTAAATTGTACCTGAATACTTTTTCTTCTTGGGATAGATCTGAGTAATTCACAAAAAGATGTGTAATTGTGCATTCATGCATATTTCAGTGTAAAACCTATGTAGAGGTGTGACGTGGATGGCTCGGCCGTATGTGCACGTCGTCAATGCGCGACCAACATGTGAAGAGCACAGTGTCTGAAAACGACTAGTGCTACGGCTTTCAACATGATCAGGCTGCTGAGTTAATAACTGTTTCTAATCAAAAACTGCACAAACTTAAAAAAAAAAAAAAAAACAAACACAGAAAATGTGTGACTGGGACTTAACCTGTGGTTTTTACAAACAAAAATTCACTCACACAGTTTTCAGAAAGTTTAGTCCAGGGATTCCTCTTTGTTGCATGTTCTGTGCTGTCAACAATGTCTATAATGCATATAATTCCTCGATTCTGGCAAAAACACATATTTTGACCATAGAATACAACAAATGAACTTTATGTTCACAGCAAAAGAAGCACAATTTCCACGAAAGAAATAGCAGGTTGACATGATTGAACCAGAATCATATTCTGTCATTTCAACAACTGTTTAACAGACTGTCATGAGGGTGTAAGTGGTAAAGAATTGGGTTATTCCTGGGAGACCCGAAGACAAAACCCAAGTGGGACACTAATGCATATACTGACAAATTCAAATAAAAGACATAGGGTTTGTTTGTTGGCACTTCACATGTGAAGGCACCATAGAATTCTAAGTCTGTGGCTGTGACCCGAGAGTCAGTCTGGTGTAAACAAGAAACTACTTCTGTTTTATTGTCACCTTTTTGCATTTGTTTCACTTTTTTTTTTTTTTTTTTTACAAAGTCTCTGCACCTCTATGCTGCTTTTCAAGAATTGTTTTATTTGATGCATTGAGGTTGGATTATTATTATACACAAGATTGGCTAATAGGAAAAGGCTGATGCTAATCATGATGCTAATTCACTAGCTTTGCTTTGTTAAGTCTATTGGCTCAACTGAAAATGCAGCAGTTTGTAAGAGGATCATGCTGCGATTCGTAAGGAACATTATTTCATGTTTCAATCTGCCGTCTGCTTTTCACCTGAGCCTGTGTTTTCTCTTGTCCAATCATCGAGCTTAGTAAGGCGACTGTGGGAGGCCCTGCTCCAGTGTCCACTGTGAAATCAGAACATGCTGCGGCTCACTTTGGGTCCATCAAAAGAGGCAGACCGGGTCACTTTGTGCAGTGGAAACAGTGTAGGACTATACCGCCTGAAAGGATCTTATGGAAACAGGGCTATAGAGTCATATGGAAAGATGCCTCGCCGCGATGTGTTCTGACTTTAAGAAAGACTAGAAGCTTGTTGCCAGAGAAGCTCAGCATCCATACGAGTTCATAAAAGCAGTTCTGAAAGATAAGAAGGCCCAAGACCATGAAGACATTTAAAAACCAGTAAAAGCACTTTAAAAACCATTCTAAAAACACAGATTGTAAACCTGTGGTCCTGCCTTTCTTGTTCTTAGTCAGGACACACGCTGCTGAATTTTGTAGTAACTATAAAGTATATACGTAGTATTATACAGTGGCCTATTTCTTACTGCCTTTGCTATATTAAAAACTAAACTCCATAACCTGTCTGGAGCGCTTCCTTTGCTCTCTCTGTGATCTCCTTCTCTCTCTGTGTGTGTATATTTGTGTAAAACAGTGGGACTACACCCTTCCTCTCTCGTCACTGTAAACAGAACTGTGCCGAGGGGAAGCAGCTGAGAGGACGCACGTGGGACATCCGCTGGGTTTGATACAGAGGGCCTGAGGTCAGAGGTCACAGGGGTTTGGAGGGGGGCAAACGTGGGACGTGAGGTGAGACATGTTTTGGTTTGAGAGGCGGAACTAGCAGAAGGTAACTAGATCATGCTGAGTACTTAGTGTAGCTAAGTATAAAGTCTTGGGGAAAAAAAATGTCTTCAATATAAGATTTTGCCTCTTAAGTTGCAGAACTTCAAATCATCATCAAATCAATGTATTTGTATAGCCCAAAGTTAAAGTAAATATGATGGTAGAAAATAAAAACAAAACAATATAAATTCAATAAAACTTGAACGACTATGGCTTAAAGTAGGGCTCAAATGAATGAGACTAAATCAAAGGTACACTGTGCAACTTTTTGACCAAAAAATGTAAAGTGTAAATAAAAGGTGTTTTTATATATATATATATATAATATATAATATAATAAATTAAATAAATATATATATATATAATATATATATTTATATATTTATATATATATAATAAATAAATAAATCACTTATTCTGAGTGAGCTTGCATGGCCTCAAAATGAACTATTATACTGTAGTCATGAGGAAGGCCTCGCCTGTTTTTCTTTGTTTCATGAAAAAGTTGCTCCTTAAACAGGTTTTTTGACACTTTAGCATAAAACTTTTTCGACCTTAATATGAATGTTCTAAAGAATGTTTTTATATTCTGTTTTATTGAATTGCGCAGTTGACTTTTTACCTCCAGAAAGTTCCATGTGCACTTTTAAGTTTAAAAGAATGGTAAGCCATAAATAGGCAGTTTCCAAAGGATGCGTATCCCAAATAGGGACCAAAACAAGATTTACCTCTAAATAAAACAATTTTCAAACGCAGTTGGCTCAAGTACCATCATGAGTCTGATTACTTCTAGTGTTACACACGGGGCGGCTTTGAGCATAGGCGAACTAGGCAGGTGTCTATCACTCATATGCCAGTTTTTTTTTTGCGTCAGAATATATATTGCTCTCGGGAAGCATCTGTGGTTACCATGGAAATAATGGCAAATCCGCCATGTTTGTTGTCAGTTTAGCAGAACTTCCATAGTAATACATTAGCCAAAACAATAAAATAAAAGTGAACAAAACAGCCGTGGAACAGCCCAATAAACTGCTGGGTCAGTACTGGTAACTTTATCTATCACTCTGTAGTGTCAGAATAGGATTTAATTAATGCTATTTTCAGTATTTAACAATTTAACATCTCCATTAGTTTAACATTTAAAAAATACTTTCAACTGGCAGCAAATAGCTTATTAAAATGTTTATTTTTTAGTTATTTTTTATTGAGCAAAGAGTGAAATCCAACTGTATTCTCACGTTTGGTTCTTTTTTCATGACTCTGAGTCTCCATCTGCTGGTCACATGAGCGTCCTACATTTACCTCACTCACGTTCAAAGACGATCATGTTTGGCAAATTAGCAGCCTGTGCAGTGGTTATGCAATGGATGTGAAGCGTCTTTGAGTGTCATGAACATATAAATCCAGTGAAATTTTTATGAATATCTTATATATGGACTTGTCTCTCTTTTACTTGGGACTTGACTTGGACTTGTCTCTCTTTGACTTGGGACTTGACTTGGACCTGTCTCTTTGACTTGGGACTTGACTTGGACCTGTCTCTTGACTTGGGACTTGTCTCCCTTTGCTTTGGTACTTGACTTGGACTTGTCTCTCTTTAACTTGGAACTTGACTGGACTTGTCTTTCATTGACTTGGGACTTGTCTCTCTTTGTCTTGGGACTTGACTTGGACTTGTCTCTCTTTGACTTGGACTTGTCTCTCTTTGTCTTAGACTTGACTTGGACTTGTCTCTCTTTACTAGGGACTTGACTGGACTTGTCTCTCTTGCTTGGACTTGTCTCTCTTTGTTGGATTGACTTGGACTTGTCTCTCTTTACTAGGACTTGACTTGGACTGTCTTCTTTGACTTGGACTTGTCTCTCTTGTCTTGGGACTTGACTTGGACTTGTTCTCTTTGACTTGGCTTGACTGGATTGTCTCTCTTTACTTGAACTTGACTTGGACTTGTCTCTCTTTCTTGGAACTTGACTTGGACTTGTCTCCTTTGTCTTGGGATTGTCTCTCTTTAACTTGGGAAACTTGACTTTCTCTTGGACTTGGGACTTGTCTCTCTTGTCTGGATTGTCTTCTTGTCTGGCTTGTTTCTTTGACTGGGACTTGCTCTCTTTACTTGGACTGACTCGGACTTGTCTCTTTTAATAGGGATGTCTCTCTTTGACTTGGGACTTGTCTCTCTTTGTCTTGGGACTTGACTTGGACTTGTCTCTCTTCAACTTAGGACTGACTTGGACTTGTCTCCTTTTGACTTGGGACTTGACTTGGACTTGTCTCTCTTTGACTTGAGACTTGACTTGGACTTGTCTCTCTTTGACTTGGGACTTGACTTGGACTTGTCTCTCTTAACTTGGGACTTAACTTTGGACTTGTTTAGCTTTGACTTGGGACTTGACTTGGACTTTGTCTCTCTTTATCTTGGGACTTGTCTCTCTTTGTCTTGGGACTGTCTCTCTTTGTTTTGGGACTTGACTTGGACTTGTCTCTCTTTTAACTTGGGACTTGGACTTGGACTTGTCTCTCTTTAACTTGGACTTACCTTGACTTGTCTCTCTTTGACTTCAATCAATCAATCAATCAATTTATTTTGTATAGCCCAAAATCACAACAACAGTCGTCTCTGAGGACTTCCAAGATTATTTTTAGCAATATGATAATAGAAATCAAATAAAACAATACATATTCAATAAACAATACACATTCAATGAAACAAAGACTTGGACTTGTCTCTCTTTGCTTGGGACTTGTCTCACTTTGACTTGGGACTTGTCTCTCTTTGACTTGGGACTTGACTCGACTTGAAACCAAAGACTTGAGGCTTGCCAAACAATAACTTCGTCCCAACATTGCTGTTGAATTTAAATCAAGACAACAATAATCACATTTTCTTATTACGACCAATTTATTATAAAAGTGCAAGTATAAATAAAAGTATAAATATCAAATAATAGTTGAACAATAAATATTTACATCCTGTTTCAATCTTGTAAAGCTGCTTTTGTTTGACTTTGAGAATCCACACCATTGTTGCAAGAATAACAAAAACAAAATCATTCTTTTACATGCGATTACATAAGTCCTCGTTGGTATTTCGTTAGCAGAAGGTGACGTTCTCTTCTCCTCCCAGCCAGTCCTCCTCCAGCTCCCCGAGAATCTCCTGCAGGGACAGCTCCGGGAGGGGGGCGAGCGCCGGCTGGACGGGGGGCTCCGGTGCTACCCACGAATCATCCATCTGCGAAAATGCGTTGCTCATTTGCGGGCTCAGGTCCACGGCGTTGTCCCAGAACCCCGAATCAGGCGTGTCCGGAGTGGTGGAGCCTCCGGGGAGCAAAAAGGGGCTTTGGGCGTAGTTGGCTGGAGAGTTGGACCATTGGGCGGGACGGGGGAAGCTTGGGGGATGTTTGGACTCCAGTAACCGGAAAAGGATTGGTTGTTTTTCATCTGACTGTAGGCTGGTGTGCTGTAGGCGTTGGCGCGTTGGTTGAAGAAGCAGGTTTTGGTGCGTTCTTCTTTGACGAAGGCGGGAGGTGGAGCTTGAGGGGACACTGAGGCGCGTTTGGCGATGTGAGGAGTGAGGAGAGTGGCTTCGCGTCCCGGACTGTCTGACTGCCACGGAGACTTCTTCGCACCTTTGCATTTCAGAGTGCGAGCTCGTCGGTTCTGGAACCACACCTGGACAACAAGACACAAGATTTAGACTGCTTCAAACAAAGAACTGGGCTAAATAGTATCACTCATCATCATTTGTTTCAGCGTAATCCTGCTTGATGATGGAAAAAAATAATTCGAATAATTAAATCAGGAGTGTCCAAACTTTTTCATTGAGGGTCAAATACAGAGTCGTTTTTGATAATAGAAAAGTGTCCATACAGTGAAAAATTCAAATGATGCATTTAGAAGATGTTGAAATAAGCCTAAATACAAAAGCAAATTAAAATAGTGAATAGGCAAAAAATTAGGTGTTTTGTTGTTTGACCATTTTTTCGGAAGGTCTGAGCCACAAAAAAATGGCTGATTATAGAGAGAATACCCTGATTATCAATTGATCCGATTATGGTCGAGCCCCATATTTACATCCTAATGTTTCAATAATAAATGTGAGAATGCATTTCCTCTCAGATTAAGACTTCAAAACAGCAAAAATGTAAACACCTGTGGAGTCTGGATTTAAATAGTAAATTAATTGGAATGGTTCAGTATAGTTCTGTCATACTTGTTGTGGACAATTCTTAGAGGACCCCCTCAGAGCCTCTGAGGTGCCTGGACTCTGAATTACTGGCTTAGAGAAAAGATTGGGCATCAATGTAACTAAACCAGAGCTATTCAATGACTACGCTCATGGAACAAATGTGATCTGCCATTCTGGTAAACTGTGAACAGAAGCAACACTGAGCACAAAAAAGTGTCCCATCATATAAAATGGGTCATGCTGGGTCATTGGGCTTCGAAACTATAAACATCAATCAGATGTTGTAAAGCATAGATATTTAAGACCATATTCCTGGTTTAACACTAGTTTTGCTAAAGTCGTGGTTTAACCTGAAGTTATCCAAATTTAAACCTACACTGAATTAGTGTAGCTATAGATTTAGTTCTTTATCTGCTTTAATACAGTATATATACAGGTTGGTGTAAGTTATTAATTACACCATTTGAGTCTCTAGTAGTGTAACTTAGTTACTGTGAAAATACTAAAAAATATATTTTCAGTTAACTTTAAGTAAAAAAAAAAACTCTTGTGTGAGATAAAACAGCTCAGAGACACAGATCAGCAGCTAGAACAGGGCACACAGTCATGTTTACTGTTGGATTTGAAGCAGCTCATGTGTTGTTTACTTCTGTCTAAATGTCAATAATAAACATAGAATTATATATGTACAGTATTCAATGTTTGCAATATTACACACAAAGTAATCCCAAATAATATAACTACCTTTACTTTCTTGGGACAGTAATTAAGTAGCGTAAAAAAAAAAAAAAAAAAAGTAATGAGTGACTAATTACTTTTTCAATACATTTTCCTAACACTGTTAATATATAATAACAAAGGAAATACATTTGCCTGATGTCAAAAAGATGTTAATTGCCATGGCAACTGTGCAAATTTCCCATCACTTTGACACTTTTGCCTGGCTCCAGCTTGTCCTTCATTCTTCTTCTCTTCTCTCTATCGATGTAAACATATGTAACATAAGCTGACCCACGGTCTTGTCAAACTGTACTTTGCCACTCCTGGTTATTGATCACACTCTGAGGTAAATCTATGTCACAGATAAAGTCTCCTGCAGTGATGTGATGAATAGTGCCAAACATTTGAAAACAGAGGCGCATGTTCAGTCACACAAATGCATTGATTTACTGGTTTACTTATTAGGCCAAAGTAAGAGATCGCCAATACCACGCATATATTCAACTGTTGTACCTGAAGCGGCATTTCTCTCTTCCATCTAAAATGTGTTTACAGGCATGAGCCAAATATTAATTTGCAATGCATTTCTGTGTTTAGTACATTTTTTTTTATTATTAATGCATAAGTCACTAATTCAGTATTTCACATCATTTTATCAATATTTTGTTATAATCTGTGTGAAGTTTGGTAACTTGATTTGTGGTTTGTTGCCATGAATTTCAGACGCCATCTTGTGAGTGGAAAAATAAAGCAGAATTCAAATAGGAAGCCATTAAGATGGCATAAAAGACATTAAAAAAGAATTTGTATAATTTGGTCACTAATAGAGAATCTGCTCAACGCTTGTCTGGATTATATGCAGAATTAACTTATATTTGACACACACACAGACCACATGGGCAAAACCATTACATTTATAATTAACCATGTAGAGCTGGGTTCTGTTGTCATGCAATTATGGGCTCTATCTTTTTAATGGAGTGGAAATTGTCTCTGCTCACGAAACATTAGTTGGCTTGTTTTGTTTAGAATAGCTAACTTGTGTACATACAAGCATTTCATGTTAGCTTTAGCATTTAGACACAAACTCAGTTTTACACAAGTGTCCTCTAGTGAAATATTCTTCTGATTTGTGAAGTCTTTAACATGTTTTCTGTAACATTCACCACAACTCACTGTAGTGTCTGATCTTTGAGGATTATCGTTTGAAACTGATGTAGTGAAAACCTCATAGAACTGCAAAAAAAAAAAGGAAAATCTAACTTAGACAAATTACTTGAATTAAACATATGTAATCTTAAAAGACTAAATTAAATACTTTTTCACTTAATAAGACCAAGTCTTACTATGATTATTTGACTTGTTTTAAGATATTCTATCCTGATTTGATATAATATCTATATCTAGATATAAAACTTATTTTAAGCAATATGTTTCTGTTTTAAGCCATAATTGTTTGAAAAAGAATAGATTTGCTTAAAATCTTGTCAAGAGTTCTTGAAACTTGCATTTTCTGCTCAAAACAACTAGATTAGTCAAATTTTCTTATTGCACTGGCAGATTATTTCACCTGAAATAAGACTTTTTGCCTCAAAATAAGCAAAATGTTCTTAGTTTTTGAAAGGTCTTTTTTTGCAGTGCAGGAAATGCTTTTAAGTACAGAAGTTAGCTATTTTAAACATAAACAAGCCAACTGAAGTTAGTGCATAGGGACAATTGTAATCGGAAAATTGTATTCAAATTCAAATTGTATTTGACATTTTTTACTTAAAATACATTTTTCTAAAGTTTTTCCACAGTTGTTTGACTGAACATGCTATGTAATGAACGTAAACATATTTAAAGGGTTAATTATTCAAGTATTTTAGGGAAAATTGATATTAAAAAGTTGAGCTCCCAGTCTGTCTGATCATTTTTAATGGAACTGGAACCATATGCTGGTTACTGTAGCTCTGTTTCCCAATTTTTTCCACATTACAGAACATATCGTGACACGTATTATTAGCAGATGTTAGTGTACCTGTATGCGAGACTCGGGCAGGCCGGTGGTGTGGGACAGGCTCTCCCGCAGGCTGATCCCTGGGTACGGGTCGGTCTCAAACGTGGCCTTCAGCAGCTCCACGTGCTCTTTGGAGAAGCTGGTTCTCTTTCTGCGACTGGCGTTTCGAGAGGACGCCATGTTGGAGCCGAGCCTGGCGTCATCTGGACACACACACAGAGGAGACACGTGGGTAAAACATCACTCAGAATATAATGAGTTCAGAGTTATATTAGTGCACTTCATTGTATGATTTGTGTGATGAGTTGCACAATACTGATCTGACAAACAACTGAAGGACGCTAGTCACACAATGTACTGGCCACACTGCAAAAAATGAATTTCAAGACAAGTTAAAGTTGTTTGATTCTAGGATTTAAGCCTAGTTTCAAGCATTTTGACAAATTTAGCCTCGGTTTATTGTAGAAACCAAGATTATTTTCCTTGTTTCCAAGTGTTTTGAACTGATTTCAAGACATTATTTCGAGCCAAAGTATTTGCCAATGGGTTAAGAAAACTGTTATTACCCCATTGGCAAATTTCTAATCCTGTTTTAAGACAAAATCTCTTATAACCACTTGAAAATGTCTTGAAACCAGTGAAATATTCTACATTACATAAGCAATTACATCTTATCCAGTTAAAACAGCTCATATCTATTCTGGTTCTAAGTCATTTTAAAGCAAGTCTACATAGATAGTTTTTAACCACTAAAACTGAAACCAAACCAAATCCACGTCAAGACTGAAATGATCCACAAAAACAACTAGAAGTGTAGAAAATATTGAAATAAAAACATGGATTTAGTTTTTCTGTTGGTTGGATTGAAATTAAAGGTGCAACTCAACAATGCAATTTTTCAATAAAAATGGGAAGTTAAAAGTATACTTTTACAAAAAAAAAAGATCTTTACTATGGAGACAAACGGGAGGCGTCTCCTATAGGGACCAAATAATAGTCCGTTTTGTGGCTATGCAAGTTTGCTCTGAGTAAAAGATGGTGCTTGGGAAGGTGACGTCACACATAAGTAGAATGTTCAGTTGACCTAATGTTAAAGCAATGGAGATTTTAAATAAAAATAGCATTGATAAGAGCACATTCTGGCTTTACCTTGGGTCAAAAACATGATGAGCACATTTTCACGCTTATTTACGTAAAGATGTTCCAAAAAACCAAAGCGTAAATTAACCACACATTTTGGTTAAAGCCACG
>CM076407.1:15467428-15488921 GCA_038363315.1 Mugilogobius chulae
TTCTTATATACTTGCATATATATACTATACAGTATTATATCAAGTATATATAATTTATATAATAATATATATTCTATATTATATATATATATAATATATATATATATATATAATTAGATACGATGACTGATTAGGATAGGATATGATAGATAGATAGTAAAAATTTAGGTAAAAAAAAAATTAAATAATTAAAAAATTAAATACAAATAGGTTATTATCCCTGTATAAAAAACAAAAAACGGCAATGAGAAAAAGTGAACGTTTTGAAATTTCTTCACTATTCTGCTATATATAATCATCATCAAATCATTTCTGATTCTTTGTCAAATCAAAACATTGATAATAAAAATGTTCTGCTTTTAAAGCTAATAACACCCACAACATTTAATAGTTTTCATTTATTTTTAATTAGATATAATGCAAACGAATGAAGAAGTGCAGAAATAAAGTAAGTGAACCCTTACATATTATCTGTTGCGTCCTTTGGCAGCAATAATTCTACCAACACTTCCTGTATTGCAGATCAGTCTGGCACATGATCAGGATAATCTTGGACATATTTCTCTTTACAAAGTCTGCAGTTCAGTCAGATTCCTGGATATTGGGCATAAATTGCTGTTTTGAGGTCATGCAAGCATCTCAAGTCAGGGACTTTGACTTGGCCACTCAGAATGTTATTTTGTTCTTCTGAAACCATTTCAAGTATTTACTATGTTGTTTTGGATATTGTCGTTGGCAAGCTTCTTCCTCTTTTAAGCTTCGACTGTCTGACAGACAGCCTCAACTTTTCTTGCAAACAATTGATAACCTTTGAATTAATTTTTCCACTAATGATTACAAGTTGTCCAGGCCTGAGCAGCAAAACAGGCTAAACTATAATTTTCCCTCCACCAGGCTTCAAGGTGAGGATGGGGCGTTGATGTTGGTGAGCTGTTTAAATGTTTCCTCTAACATGACGTTGTGTGTTTGTCTAAATAGTTAAATTTTAGTTTCATCAGTCCACAAAAATATTTTGCCCAGAAAATCTGTGGAGTGTCTAGGGGATTTTTTGCAAACATTAAACGTGCAGAATTTTTTTTTAGACAGTAGTGGCTTCCTCTGTGGAGTCCTCTGATGAGCACAATTCTAGACTGTTGTTTTACATGTAGTCAGTGTATGCACAGAGATACTGGACTGTGCCAATACGTTCTGTAAGTCTTTAGCAGACACTCTAGGGTTTCTTTTTTACTCTCGAGTATTTTGGCTGAACTTTGGCATCATTTTTGTTGAAAGCCCATCCTCGGGAAAGGGAGCAACAGTGCCAAGCTCTCTCCATTTGTACATAATTTCTCTAACTGTAGACTAATGAACATCCAGACTTTAAGTGATGGTTTTGTAACCTTTTCCAGCTTTATACAAATCTATAATTCTAGATCACAGGTCTTCAGACAGCTGCTTTGAGCAGCATGATGAACAACAGACATTGCTTCACATCAAGACACAGTGCTTACCAGGAGTGTCTTTTATAGTGGGCAGGGCAGCTTTAGCCATTCCTGCAGTGATTAGACACACTCTGACTTAAATTGTTTGGTAAAATTGGGAAATAATTGCTCTTAAAGTCTCTTAGGCAGAAGGTTACTTACTTTTTCTTCCCCTTTTGTCAATGTTTGCATGTTATCCTCATTAAAAATGAAAACCTGTAAATGTTTGGGTGGTTTAGTTGAAGCAGACACTGTTTTTTCATTGGTGTGATTTGACAAGATCAGATCACATTTGATGGTGATTTTAAGCAGAAATGTGAGAAATTTCAAAAGGTTCACATACTTTTTCATGCCGCTGGTGTGTGTATTATATGTATATATATATATATATATATATATATATATATATATATATATAATGATCTCTCACCCTACGCGGTGTCTATCCGCTTTCCAAGCTCGGGTTCTCCAGAGGCCAGGGAGCTTGAGGGTTCTGCGCAGTATCCTTGCTGCTGCTACTTTTCTGGACTGAGATGCCGGATTGTAGTTCCAGGGATATTGTTTAGCCACTCATCCAGTTTAATTATATATATATTATATATATATATATATATATAATATATAATCTAATATATAAATCTCAGTCCAGAAGCGCAATCTAGGAGACTGCGCAGAACCTCAAGTTGTATATAAACACAATCATGGAAAAAACACTCATGAAAAAAACATGATCACTGGAAAAACCACAATATGAAAAAACACTCACTAGAAAACGACATCACTGGAAAACCACTCACTGAAACACACTCCTGGAAAAACACAACATCACTGGAAAACACACTCATGAAAAACCAACATGATCACAAACACGATCACTGGAAAACACACTCACTAGAAAAACACGTCCACACTCACTGGAAAACACACCACTGGAAAAAACACTCACTGGAAAAAACACTCGAAAACAAATCATGGAAAAACACACTCACTGGAAAAACACATCACTGGAAAAACACACTCACTGGAAAACAAAACACATCACT
Organism: Mugilogobius chulae; assembly: GCA_038363315.1. Classification (NCBI taxonomy): domain Eukaryota; kingdom Metazoa; phylum Chordata; class Actinopteri; order Gobiiformes; family Gobiidae; genus Mugilogobius; species Mugilogobius chulae. Next base: position 15,469,932 of record CM076407.1, read on the forward strand.
GGAAAACACGATCACTGAATCACAGAATGGAAAACACACTCACTGGAACACTGGAAAACTCACTGGAAAAACACATCTACACAATGCACTGAAAACACAATCACTGGAAAAACACACTGAAAAACCTCACTGGAAAACACTCACTGGAAAACACATCACTGGAAAACACAATCTGAAAAGACACAATCATGGAAAAACACACTCATGGAAAACACCTCACTGAAAACAACATGTCACTGGAAAACAAAATAATGGAAAACACACTCACTAGAAAAACCAGTCACTGGAAAAACACACTCACTGGAAAAACACACATAAAACACACTCACTAAAAACACAAATTAAAAACACGATCACTGGAAAACACACTCACTAGAAAAACACAATCACTGGAAAACACACTCACTAGAAAACACGATCACTGGAAAAAAACACTCACTGGAATCGAACAATCACTGGAAAAACACCTCACTGGAAAAACACACATCACTGAAAAACACATCACTGGAAAAACACACTCCCTGGAAAACACAATCACTGGAAACACTCACAAAAAAACACACTGGAAAAACACGATCTGGAAAAACACACTCACTGGAAAAACACTCACAGGAAAAACACACTGGAAAAAACATTCACTGGAAAAACACAATCACTGGAAAAACACTCACTGGAAAAAACACCAGGAAAAACACACTCACTGGAAAACACTCACAGAAAAACACACACAAAAACACTGGAAAACACACAAAAACATCACTGGAAAAACACCACTGGAAACACACTCCTGGAAAAACACTCACTGGAAAAACCACTACTGAAAAACACATCACTGGAAAAACACATCACTGGAAAAACACACTCACTGGAAAAACACAACAATCACAAAACACACTCACTGAAAAACACTGAAAAACACGATCACTGGAAAAACAACTCACTGAAAACAATTCACTGGAAACAACACACTGCACTGGAAAAACACATCACTGGAAAAACACACTCACTGAAAAACACAATCACTGGAAAAACACACTCACTGGAAAAACACATCACGGAAAAACACACTCACTGGAAAAACACAATCACTGGAAAAACACATCAAAAAACACATCACTGGAAAAACACTCACTGGAAAAACACACTCACTGGAAACACAACATCAAAAACACATCACTGGAAAAACACTCACACTGGAAAAACACACTCACTGAAAAACACAATCACTGGAAAAACACTCACTAACAACCACAAAAAACACTCACTGGAAAAACACAATCACTGGAAAAACACATCACTGGAAAAAACACATCACTGGAAAAACACATCACTGGAAAAACACTGGAAAACACACACTGGAAAAACACAATGGAAAAACATGGAAAAACACACTGGAAAAAACACTCACTGGAAAACACAATCACTGGAAAAAACACTCACTGGAAAAACACACTCACTGGAAAACACACTCACTGAAAACACACAGGAAAACACACACTGGAAAAACACAACTGGAAAAACACATCACAAAAACACACACTGAAAAACACACTCACTGGAAAACACTCACTGGAAAAACACACTCACTGGAAAAACACAAAACACAAACTGGAAAAACACTCACTGGAAAACACACTCACTGAAAAACACACTCACTGGAAAAACACATCACTGGAAAAAACACACTCACTGAAAAACACAATCACTGGAAAAACACACTCACTGGAAAAAACACACTCACTGGAAAAACACATCAAAAACACACTCACTGGAAAAACACAACATAAAAAACACTGGAAAAACACGAAAAACACACTGGAAACAACGAAAAACACATCACTGGAAAACACTCATGGAAAAACACAATCACTGGAAAAACACACTCACTGGAAAACACACATGGAAAAACACACTCACTGGAAAAACACAATCACTGGAAAAACACACAAAACACATGGGAAAAACACTCACTGGAAAAACTCACTGGAAAAACACACTCACTGGAAAAACACACTCACTGAAAAACACTTGGAAAAACAACTCACTGGAAAACACATCACTGGAAAAACACTCACTGAAAAACACACACAAAAAACACTCACTGGAAAAACACACTCACTGGAAAACACACACTGGAAAAACACATTACTGGAAAAACACACACTCACTGGAAAAACACACTCACTGAAAAACAAATCACGGAAAAACACAAAAACTCACTGGAAAAACACTCAAAAAAACACTCACTGGAAAACACACTCACTGGAAAAACACTCACTGGAAAAACACATCACTGGAAAAACACTCACAGGAAAAACACTCACTGGAAAAACACTGGAAAACACAAAAACACGATCACTGGAAAAAACACACTCACTGGAAAAACACACTGAAAAACACTCACTGGAAAACACATCACTGGAAAAACACACTCACTGGAAAAACACACTCACTGGAAAAACACATCACTGGAAAAACACAATCAAAGGAAAACACACACTGGAAAAACACTCACTGGAAAAACACTCACAGGAAAACACACTGAAAACACATCACTGGAAAAACAAAAAACATCACTGGAAAAACACACTCACTGGAAAAACACTCACTGGAAAAACACAACTCACTGGAAAAACACAATCACTGGAAAACACACTCACTGAAAAACACTCACAGGAAAAACAACACTGGAAAAACACTATCAGGAAAAACTCACAGGAAAAACACACTGGAAAACACACTCACTGGAAAAACACATGGAAAACACACGATCACTGGAAACACACACTCACTGGAAAAACACACTCACTGGAAAACACACACTGGAAAAAACACATCACTGGAAAAACACACTCACTGGAAAAACACACTCACTGAAAAAACACACAAAAAACACTCACTGGAAAAACACAAACTGGAAAAACTCAAAAACACTCACTGAAAAAACAATCACTGGAAAAAAACATCAAAAACACATCACTGGAAAAACACAATCACTGAAAAAACACAATCACTGGAAAAACACAATCACTGAAAACATCAATCACTGGAAAACACAATCACTGAAAACAATCATCACTGGAAAAAACACAATCACTGGAAAAACTAAAACACAATCACTGGAAAAACACAATCACTGAAAAATGTGTTCCAATGCACAAAGTCACGTTCACACAGCTGAGCAGAGTGGGATACTGTATAACACATGCATTGATAAAAAAACAAACTAAAAACTTCGTCGTCAAAAAGGGATGGCCTCCCCTCTGTCTCATCCCCTCAAATCACCTACTGCTCATAGGAATGAATTAGGAAATTAACTTTCCGGCAAGATTTAGATTTTTGAAAATAAATACTCTAACTGCACTATGTGTAAACTGGCACCATGATGGTTTATCTCGTGGTATTTGTGAATTCACAACACGAAGAACCACTGGCCTCGTCCGGCTCGATTGTTTGAGAGTCGAAACGCCTGGTTCGGCCCATCACATCCCAGCAGCGTGTTTTGAACCAATCAATTGTAGCAGGCGGCTAACACGGGCGTTAGTCCCGGTGCGGCAGCCGAGTCTGATTCAAGCTAAACAAAGACGGCGGCTTCCGTGGATGTACGTATTTCCGCTGCTTTTGATGCAGTTTCAGCAGAATACGGAGTATTTGAAAGAAGAGCAGTATGTGTGACACTTGTTCTATCCCAAGCGGACATTGGATACACCATTACGAGTTGTTGCTGTGATTGGCTAGCTCAAATAAGGTAGGCCCACACCCAATCAGCTCGAAGTATTTCACTAAACGTCCGCCTTTTCTCGAACGCTTTCAGCGAGTCAAGTCCCAGATGGACATAGTGAGAACTCAGATAGGAGTTCAACACATATCCATCTGGCGTGAGCCAGGTTAACTACTGTGCACAAACCAATTACTTTTAAGCAAATAAAGGTTTAAGTGTTTAAAGATTTGATGAAATCATTTCCATTAAGATTTAACTGTTTACTAGATATTTTTAAAGTATTCAAAATTATTTTCATTATCTTTCTACCACTAGTTAACATTAGGGTGGCGAGTGACTGGAACCTCTGTGACTTTGGGCCTTAGGTGGGGGAACACCTTGGACAGTGGCCATCTTGTCTCAGAAGTACAGCAACAATAGATACTACACAATAGGCTGGAATATTAACACCAGTGATTTCAATAAGAATAACAGAAGGTTAATTTAATATGACACGAGCAGCTTTTGTGTCTGATCTTAAAGCTCTTTAGCATAAATCTTCTGACTGCACTATGTGTTTACATCTGTGCTTATGGTATACAGCTGTACATGTAAATATGCATCTAACCTTTAGTCCACCCTGACCTTCATGTGTAAGTGTTAACATAAGATCAATGGGCCAACTGCAGTGTGCTTCTGCGAGAGAATAAGTGATGTATGTAAGTGTTTCAACAGAAGCAGAGGAGTTTAGAGTCATAACCTGGTCGTATTCATGCAGACAACAGATGGAAGCCTGGGCTCACGCGGACAAAAGCAGAAGGAGCAGAGCTACTGTAGCTTACAAAATACTGCTGTGAAAATGCACTTCCACTGTCTGCTCTTGTTCAGACCTGGTTTACAGCTAAGAATGATGGTTCTTCTGTCAAGGTTAGATCTGTTTTTTTTACACAATAGTCCTGTTTTGGACCTGGTTTGGCCCTTGGTCCATGAACTGGAAAACATAAATACTGTTTCTTTCATGAAACTAATACTGTACATACTACTACCTGAAAACATGAACGCATGTAGTCTGGACTGAACTAAACCAGGTCTGTCCAGGACTTCTGCTTGTTCCACTCTCCTGAGGCATTTCCCCAGGCCACAGAGAGACAGTGTGTCCTGAGTCTCCCTGAGTTCTTGTCCTGTCTGATACAGACCTGATCACAATCTTAAGACCGGTTGAAAAATGGCTAGTATTTACCTTTTACACATTTGGATCCTAATGAGGTTTTAAGCAGAGCTACATTATGCAAAAACAAGAAGGGGGAGTGTGACAAAAGGCACTTTGAAAAAGAAATTCATTTAAAACAAGAGTTAAACTGAAATAGGCTGTTTTTCAGCTGATCAAAAGTTTAAGACCATCACCCAAAAAAAACATAAACTCTCCAAATCAGAACAAAAATGTTCTCAGTAGGACTCAGTAATGAGCAGCTCCACTGTTCTTGTTAATCACTTCAAACATTCATTTGGGCAGCTGGATGGGAGTGTTTTTGGGAACATTGCTCCAAGTGATGAAGATGGCTTCACAAAGAACTGATGACCATTTTTATAAACTTCCCTTGTCATCCATCCCAAATGTTCTCTGTGAGTTTTAAATCAGGAGAACATGCAGGATTTTCCAAAAACGTGTTGTTATTCTCCAGAAGAAGTCCTTTGTCAGGTGATCATTGTGAACTGCAGCGTTGTCCTGGTGACAAACCCAGCTGTTACCACACAGCATAGGTGCCGATCACATGGGTGCTGTGGGGCTCAAGCACCCACTGGAATATCTGAGCACCCAGGCAAATTTTCCTTCTTTCATTGACAGGCTTCTCTAAATGTCTGAGTGCACGCATTTATTCGGTCACAGCTTCTGTCACACTCTTCTCTCGCTTCTTTCATCTGTATGTTGAATATAAGCTCATACAGCATCTCTCCTCTCTCAGAGCGCTGTCATTCAGACCCGTGGTCACTTCGGAGGTGGACTGGGGCAGAGCGGAGTGTCAGCCCTGTGCTGCTGCTCTGTCCCCTGCCCTGTGAGATCATGGTTTAATTCACAGCTGTGCTTTAAAGCAGCGCCGAAATCAAGTCAGGAAAAAGTGGGAGACGAGAATGTTGAGATGCGATTCAGAACTCCTGTTTGTAGCACCGGTGCCGTGAGAGCTGCGCTGACAGCAGGACAGACCCGCGGCTCTGCAGGGGCTTTATACTGAATGGATTCTGTACACTGGGAAAGAACGCACCAGCGCAAGCCAGAAGTCTGGTTGCAGGTAGAAAAGAAAAGACAATACACGTGCAACTAACGTGTGTGCACATATGCACCCACTCAAAATATATATATAATATATATATATATATATATATATTATATATATCTATATATATATATTATATATATATATATCTATATATATATATATGCATATGCACGAGTCCTGACCAGAAACAGGAAGTACAATCACATTAGTCCTGTGCTTAGGTCTTTGCACTGGCTTCCAGTGGCTCAGAGAATAGACTTTAAAACAGCTCTGCTTGTGTTTAAGTCTCTCCATGGACTAGCACCAAAGTACATCTCTGACATGTTAGTGCGTTATGAACCATCTCACACTCTGAGGACCTCAGGGACCGGCCTCCCTGCTGGTGCCCAGAGTCAGGACTAAACATGGGGAATCAGCGTTTCAGTTTTATGCAGCTAAGATCTGGAACAGTCTTAGATGATGTAAGACAGGCCTCCACTGTGACAATGTTTAAATCTAGACTCAAAACATTTCTTTTTATCTGTGCATATGACTGAAATGCTTTGTCTGCACTCTTTTCTTCTTTTAAAGTAAATTTTATGCTGATTATTTATATATTTTTAATCATGTTGTATTGTATTATTGATGTATATTTCCTGCCTTGTAAAGCACTTTGAATTGCTTGTGTATGAATTGTGCTATACAAATAAATTTGCCTTGCCTTGCCTATATATATATATATATATATTATATATATAATATATATATATATATATATATATATATATAGGCGCCCATGCCACACAGACCAGGGCCTCAGTCATGAGGGACACTCCTGCAACATCTGCATGTAACCAGCCACGTTTGACCTGCCCACCTGAAGCTCCAGCGTTTGACCTGCTCCACCTGAAGCTCCAGCGTTTGACCTGCTCCACCTGAAGCTCCAGCGTTTGACCTGCTCCACCTGAAGCTCCAGCGTTTGACCTGCACCACCTGAAGCTCCAGCGTTTGACCTGCTCCACCTGAAGCTCCAGCGTTTGACCTGCACCACCTGAAGCTCCAGCGTTTGACCTGCACCACCTGAAGCTCCAGCGTTTGACCTGCTCCACCTGAAGCTCCAGCGTTTGACCTGCACCACCTGAAGCTCCAGCGTTTGACCTGCTCCACCTGAAGCTCCAGCGTTTGACCTGCACCACCTGAAGCTCCAGCGTTTGACCTGCTCCACCTGAAGCTCCAGCGTTTGACCTGCTCCACCTGAAGCTCCAGCGTTTGACCTGCTCCACCTGAAGCTCCAGCGTTTGACCTGCTCCACCTGAAGCTCCAGCGTTTGACCTGCTCCACCTGAAGCTCCAGCATTTGACCTGCTCCACCTGAAGCTCCAGGTTTGACCTGCTCCACCTGAAGCTCCAGCGTTGACCTGCTCCACCTAAAGCTCCAGCGTTCCACTGAATGAAAAAGCAGCCCACACCAGGATGGAGCTCCCTCCACTGTGCCGGTAGAAAACATCTCAGGTGGATCTCCTTGTCATGTCAGTAACGTTGGAAGTCATCTGGACTGTCAAGGTTCATTTTTTTCCTCATCAGAGAATACAACTTTTCCACTCGCCTTCAGGTCCAGTGTAGAATGTTCTCTTCACATTGATATTGTAAAAGTGGTGTGTGATGGTGGTCTAGTTAGTGTGTAAGGAATGAGTGAATCATGACAACATCTGGGAGAAGTTTGTGACTGTAAAACCATCCCAAGAGCAGGGTAATATAAATATGACTTTGAACATGGAGGAGCAGTGGCTCTATTCTGAGTTCTCTCAGTGTCACTGAGCTTCTCAACTTATCTCTATGGATCCCACATCCACTATACAATTGGAAATGATTTACAAATCCAAATTTACTTAAAGCTCATGACCAAATTTAAGAGTAAATGTAGATTTACTGTGGCACACTCACACTTCAGAAGAAAATGAACAAAAATTGTATTTGAGCTCCTCCGGAAAGAATTTAGACTCTCAAAACCTGAAATATAAAATCAAACGCTGTTTAGTTAAATACATTATAATGTAGTGGTTTGTGAGGAAAATAAAATTCAAAAGCTGTATGGATGATGTGACTCTGGGTATTAAACTGGTGAACACTGAAGTGAAGCAGCTCTGATCCAGGTGCTTTATGCTCCTCTTAAACATGCACACAGTTAATATCCGCGTGTCACAGAACACGGCTGTCGTCACGGCAACACTTCACACACATCAATCATGCACGGAGGAGCACGCGGAGCTGTAACCCCGACATATGTGGCCTGTCGTCACTGAATGTGAGAGAAAAGACGAGGAGGAGGAGGGGATGTAAAGTCTGCTGCATGAGGCTGGTGTGAAGAGTTCATTTAAAACAAATACCTTTTACCTAGTTACAGCTCCTCCAAATCAAAATGTTTCATTTACACAGAATTCATTTTACAAATTTGGACAATTCAAACAAACATTTTCCAAAACAGCACCAAATTCTACAGATACATTCACTGAAGTCGATAAAAGAGGCGGACATTTTTATTACATTACTGCCTTATTTGCACTTCAATTACAAAAAGAATCCTTCTCTCAATCAGATTCTTTTCTATTGATCATGTGTTGCTCTGTGTATCTTTTGCCTGCACAAAGCTTTGTCCACTCAGCTCTGATGTTGCAGAAAGACTGGAAACTGACTAAGTTCTTGTCCTTAAACGTCTTTGAAACCAAACTGAAAGGATTAGAGACTGCATCAATAATGTTTAACCTTCCTCTTGTGTTAGCTTTCTATCACCATCTCTTATGTTAGCAGGTCAGTTTTGACCCGTGTATTAAATAAGCAGCAAATAACAGTAAAAAGCAATTGTTTAAATCCAAGGTCTTTTGGTGACCTTGATAGACTTCCATTGACATTAAATGTAAAGTTCAAATGTGTTTGTGAGAGCCTCAGCTTATTTTTTGTCAAAATGTCCCACTATTGTTTATTTTTCATTCACTACATCAGAGAATGCAATTAATGTATTTATTGATGATCGATGATGATGATTGATCGATGGCTGGATCGAGGAGACTGTGAATGGGGGCTCTGTCTCGACGATCCGTTCAGCCTATTCAGGACCTCCCCATCTGTAGATGGAGATGTCTTCAGCAGGAGGACAGATGAGACGTGGTCAAGAGATCTGAGACAAGACGTGTTGTTAAGAAAGGACTGTTTAAGTAGAGGCTTCTGGGTAATGGAGGTGTATCGGAGAAGGCGGGTCAGGCGTGGTTTCCTGGTGCGATAGGGCTGAGGTCCTGCTCCTGAAACTTGTTATTTCATTAACACCCATTTTGTGTTCTTAACTGTAATTACAACTATGATGTCACGGGTCAATTCAACCCATTATATTTATATGAGAAGTATGCACAAATATATATATATATATATATATATATAATTGCATATGCATTAGTGTTGTGAACCCATAGAGAAGACAATCACTGGCCATCTTCTGATCATTCGCTAACAGTCAGCTTGTCCACTCTGTCTATGTTATAGCCGAGAATATTTGTAGGCTTTCTGTCACTTTCTGATGACACGGCTCCATCTTTGTGCAGAGTAGACACAAGTACCACACTTTTGTTGTTCTTTGGACATATGAGTTGAAGAGTGTGAAAATAACAGTGGTGGTGTCTGTAAAGTAAACTTTGAGGAAAGAGGAGCTCTGCCCTTCACCTGCAGGACGCTCAGGTTTATTGTCTTTACTGTGCCCACCAAGGTACGTTTCCTCCTAAAAACACTGTCATAAGTGATACTGTGACCCTGCAGTCCAGTAGTCATAGCAAAGACCACACGTTTTCCTTGGTTATTCTCTGGGATGCCACTAAAGCAGAGCTACTCAAGTATACTGTATTTTCTAATGGGTCAGACTTTCAGAGTACAGTGGTTCAATGAACAGACTACACAACTGCACAAACGCATGTTTTATAGCCAACAACAGGAAATATATATAGAAAACAAGACTATTTTTTGAAAAGAGTGAATAAAAATAAACATTTTGCAGGACTGAGCAAAGATAAATCCAGCGTTGAGCCATACCCAGAGCTCCGAGCTAAACCAGGCCTATGAAGGTTGTGAACCACAGCAACACTAAAGCACGACATCTGAACCAGGACTGAACCAGGATCACGGTCTCAAAGAGGACAACGAGGAGGGAGTCTGACTCTGAGCAGCAGCAGCAGGACAGTGGAGATGATGGTGAACTTCTGCTGTTAGAACATTGTATAGTCAGTTGTTATTAAGCACACTTCACTTGTCACTTTATCATCATCATCATCATTGTTGCACCTTTTCACTGAAGCAGGTACTTTGATTGTAGATTTCTGATGACTGACAATAAACCTTTTCTGATTCTGATTCTGAAATAATGAACAGAATGAAGTTGGTAAAGTCAGGTTTAGGTTCAGGGCTGATAAGGGGATAACGCAGTGTCATTGGAAATCATCCTATTTTGGTGGTAAAATGTTTTGGAAACGATCAGGATTATATTCTGATGTGGAGTCTGTTCTGGTTTGTACAATATGTACAATAAACTTGATTTCCAGCTGTTTTTGCCTCTCTCCCTCTCTCTCACACTTGAGTCTGAACTTGTCCAGGTATTATTATTAAACCTATTTGACAAGGACAAACAGAAGCGGAGATAAGCCTCAGAGCAGACATGAGCAGTCCTGTGGGTCACATATGAACAAGAACACAACAGAACACAACAGAACAGAACAGGAGAGTGAGCAGTCCAAACAACAGAGCTGGTGCATTATCTCCTGAACAGTGCAGATGGATGCTTTTATAACAAGTCTATAGCAGCCAAAGTGTGTCTGTGGTGACAGTAAAAGCAACGCTGTTGGGCTAATCTTAACTGTTTCTAAACTCATATGTAATTAAATTGCAGTAGATAATCCTAAAACATGTGAATACATTTGAGACCATAGTTTTGTAAATATATTGTCTGGATTTTCAGGGAAAGGGGCTGGTGCTTGGAAAATCCAGACAAAATATAAAATATAGATGGTCTGGCCACCGTGTCCCTCTTTGGACTTTCAGTGGTCAGGATTAACAGATTAATTAACCCTTAGATGCATAAGTGGGGTAAAAATGATCCCAGGTTTTGGTACTTGAGAAATCTTTGAAATTAAAAGTATGTACATTTTTATTTTTCAGGTATTCCTCATAAAACTTGTTTGTGGCATGAGGCAATAGCATTTACAAAAAATTACATATACTTTTTAAGAAATTTCATCTTTTGTATCACTACCCCACTATTCCATAAGTGGAGTCAAAAATGACCCCAGTCATTTCCTATGGAATCTCAGGGGTAAGCACTAGGAACTTTTGATTCTTATCATTTGTACTTGTTGGTTTACATTTACTGTGGCATTTACACATCTGATGCAGCATCAGGAGGTCATTTTGACTCATCATCACACATGTAAGGTTCCCCAATGCACGGCCATGCTTTCTCACAAAGATGTCAAAGGAGTTTGTGACTCTTCACATGAAAAGTGGACTGGGAAGTACCCCAAACCTACCAACCTACATCACTTTAGCAATGGGAAGGTGTTTAGTGGCAAAATCCACAATCCACACACATGAGAGAAGCTCACAGGGCCAACAGAAGAGACAGAGATGTCAGATTTGTCCAAGAAACAAGGACCACAAAGCCACCAACTGCTGCTGGAAAAGCAGTATTCCTGTGACTGATCACAGCCAAAAGCAAGTAGTTTGTAAAAGATGCACACAGTGAGACGAGAGAACATGTTTTATGTGTGTTCATGTGCCTGGACAATGTTATAGTCACCAGTTATAGTTGTTTTTTTTGTTCGTCCTCCATAATCAGACCGATAGTCACAAAATGGATTTTTACATTTTTTTAAAACCTGACTAATTTGTGTTCAAATGTGAATAAAAACTGACAAATTAACATGTCAGGATGTTCTTTTGTTGTTCAAAATGAAATACAAATCATAATCTTTAAGGAAAATTAAAGTGTTATTGCAAAAATGCTTTGATTTTAAGTGGGGTCATTTTCGACCCCACTCATGGAAGAGTGTAGGTACTGGTCGACCATGCATCTAAGGGTTAAACAATCATCAGGGACACGTCTTCCGTATGAAAATCAACACAAAAAATAAAAAAATAAAACATGGCGGCTTTTCATAGAATCAATGAGCAAAAAAATAAATAAAAATAGCAAATGTGAGGTGAATGAAGTTGTTTTTTGGTCTAAACGACATACGACCAATCAGCTTCTTTGTTTCATCTGCGTCACACAAATAAACTCATCTGATTGGCTGGCTGAAACAATCACAGTCTCCGGAGAAAACATACATCCTTTGCCATAAAAAAATCACATATTTAGCACTGAAGCAGTGTAGGAATGTAATTGAACCTCACCTTTTTGATTAGAACTCTTGTTACCATTAAGCGTAATATCATTATACTGTATACAGACACAGTCATTCCCATCACGGGCTGTAAATGATTTGTTTTTGTGTTAGATTAGTAAATCAAGTAAACATTAGTTATAGCCTCTGCACAAATGTCCATATTGATTGGAGCTTGTGATTTTCTTCTGATTTCAGTGGAATTTCCTCCGGAGACAAAAACAGTGGCTGAGGACGAAGTGTTTTCTGCCAAATTTCTCTGGCTCTTATTTTAATTAAAGAGTTTTCCTTTGAGAAAATAACAAAGCTGCGTTTATGGTTTGTAGATTTGAGTGATGGCTGCTCAGGTAAACAATGGCCGACAGCGATTTGAATCTGTCTGGAAGTTTTAGAACTGGGCTCTGGCTGGGTTTCATTTGACTCACACGTTTGGTTTGAGACGTAATAATAACAAATGTGGAAAAGTTGGTTTGAATGGTCTGATGGGATCCACACAAGCTAAGAACCTTTAGAGCAAGTCAAAGTGAAACTATTCTGTAAACTCCAGGTTCTACAGTGTCTCACAGTTGTATTTGGGTTTAGGCCTATAATGTTGTAATGTTGTAATGTGTTTTCACCTTCCACCTAGCCCCGCCCACTTGTCTGTGTTTACTTGTGGTTACTTGTAAGATGCTCACAGCCTTCTTCTGTAAGAGCAGCATTTCTGATGAGCATCATACAGGACTCTTCTCATCCTCTGGAAGAAGGTATAGAGTCATTTCAGCTAAATAAAATAGTTCTAGGAATTCTCAGCAGTTAAAGGTTGTATGGAGGATTTTTCAAATCCAACAACTGTTTGCTGTTTTTCAAACGATGCACATGTGTTTCCTCCCAGAGCCACACCCTTCACTGTGACTGGGTCGATAGATACAGTCGGCATCAAAGGCCACACCCACTAACAGACCTCCAAGACTGAATCAGAACAACAGTTTTATCAGTCACTGCTCAACAACTACAACAGCAAACATGGACTTTAGGAGATATATTGTGTCAAATACAGACATGAAGACATGAGGAGAAATAAAGTGATTCAACCTTCCAAGTATGTAAATATATCTAGCAATGCTAACGGTAGCTGCGAGCTAAATGCTAACGTGATGCTAGCGCCGCCTGGCGTCTTCTAGCATCTTTTTAAACTTTTTGTTTACTTTTCTGACATAACAACATCTCAGTAACCTCCATTTAAACCTGGTTGTAACTCGATTTGAATTAGTTGTGCTAAAATACATTTAATTAGCCAGAAAATGTCTTAAAAGAGATAAACAGTTTAGCTTCCCATACTTTATTATAGTGAGACAGGAGATGTTTTCCCCCTCGGCAACCAACAGTTGCTGAGGGGGAAAACAAAGGTGACGCGTTGCCGACTGTATCTATGAGTGACTTAGGAACACTGAGGGTTTGATTGACAGGTTAACAGGTCTATAGACAACGAGATACCTCGTTATCTATTGGTCAACGTTTTACTGGCCTCATCATGTCCACAGTTTATATATATATATATAAATATGTTTTTGTTTAGCATAAGTACAAGGTTGTTACAAATCTATGCAACTGGTTTTGACCAAGACTGACAACAATTTTTTTTTTTTTAATCTTGCATACAACCTTTAAAGTTGTGAACTATCTCCACTGAAGAGCACAGATCTTTTTTGGGGGAGAATTTGGTTCATCTTTGTTGTCTCATTTAATGTAAAGCTAAAGCGGAATGTGGATGTGGATGTCTTTTATTCGTCTTGGTGAAACTGACATCTGTACACAATAAAGTTTTCTGTTCTATACTATTACTTGAGACATTCAGATTCAGAGAAAGAGAGTTCAAAGCTGCTGCGTGTTACAGTCACATTTGACGAGACAGAGCTCATCACTATACAGAGGAAATCAAACAACTTGTTTTTGTTTCTAAAGGGTTTAACGTCTGTTTGTGTTTGAGAATACATGTAAGTGATGCACATATGTATGTCTAGGGATGGCTGATATTACTGTATATCTGTATCAGTTTATATCTAGAAGGTTATACTTGGACATTCTATTGTCTCCTCAGCATTCAGAATGAGTGGCAAAACTACAGGCAAAACAAAGTATTTCTCTGTTGTCGTTTGCTTGTTTGCTATAAACGTGTTTGCTAGCAACAGTTGTGATTTATTACATTTGAACTGCAACAAACAGACTCAAAAACATCTTTGTTAAGGGGTTAATAGTTTAACTGTGTGATCCCAGTGTCAGTGATTATGTGAGATAAGCTAAAGTCTTGTTGTGTATCTGCCTTTTTACCATTATTTACCTGATTTTCTCCTTTTACATGTCAGTTACAAACAGCACTCAGGAGACTTGTGGTGGGTTGAGTTTGTTCTCCGACTGTGGTGTCTTTTTTCTGCTTTAGCTGTGTTTTGACTCTTATAGGGGAACATGTCCTTTCTCTCATGTGACTCTCATGTGTTCTTGCCACTCAGTTCTAAGATTTAGACGCTGTGATGTCATGGGCTTAGCCTCTATATTAGACCTGAGCAGGTTCTCTTGTGTCAGTCCCAGTTTGCCCTCAAACCTTAACCCTTAGATGTATAAGTGGGTCAAAAATGACCCCAGGTGTTATTTTGATAAATCTTTTAAATTAAAAGTCGTTCCAGTTTCATATTTCAAGTATTCCTCAACAAACTTGTTTGTGACATGAGGCCATAGCATTTAAAAAAAAATTATATATACTTTTTGAAAAATTTCATCTTTTGTATCACTACCCCACTCTTCCATAAGTGGGGTCAAAAATGACCCCAGTCATTTCTTATGGAATCTCAAGGGTAAGCCCTAGGAACTTTTGATTCTTATCATTTGTACTTGTTGATTTACATTTACTGTGGCACTTACACATCCAAAGTAGCAGTCAGAAGGTCATTTTGACTCATCATCACTCATGTAAGGCATCACCAGCGCATGGCGACGCTTTCTGACCGTGCTGTCATAAGAGTTTGTATCCTCACATGAAAAGTGACTGGAAAGTTACCAAAACTACCAAACTACATCACTTTAGCATAGAAGGTGTTTAGTGACAAAATCCACAATCCACAACATGAGAGACGCTCACAGGGCCAATAGTAGAGACAGACATGTCAGATTTGTCCAAAAACAAGGACTGCAAAGCCACCAACTGCTGCTGGAAAAGCAGAATTCCTGTTTGTACTGATCCAGCCAAAAGCAGTAGTTTGTAACAGCTGCACACAGTGAGACAAGAGAACATGTTTTATGTGTGTTCATGTGCCTGGACAATGTTATAGTCACCAGTTATAGTTGTATTTTTTGTTCGTCCTCCATAATCAAAACGACAGTCACAAAATGGATTTTGACTTTTTTTTACCTGACTGATTTGTGTTCAAATGTGAATAAAAACTGATAAAATAACATGTCAAAAATGTTCTTTTGTTGTTCAAAATATAATACAAATCATTATCTTTGAGCAAAATAAAAGTGTTATTACAAAAATGCTTTGATTTTAAGTGGGGTCATTTTCGACCCCACTCATGGAAGAGTGTAGGTACTGGTCGACCATGCATCTAAGGGTTAAAACTGTTTTTGAAAAGCCAAAAAATGTTACTAGTCATTTTAATTTAATACGAGTTTAGTTCACTTGACCTATTTCTTCCCAGTTTAGACATTTTCTATAATTAAAGATGGACTTGTAAGTGTTTGTAAGGAATGATGTCAGACTGGGAAGTTGCCATCATAGACATGTAATGAGCAGACGTTCAGTTGGACTCTGATGCTATCGAACACTTAGCATCTGAGCTGTCCTGTATGTTCTAAAGAACTCCGGAGCGTTCTCCTGTTTGTGTTCCTATAGCCGTTAGCATTAGCTCTCAAAACACTCAAGTTATGAAAGATGCAGAGACTGTCGCTGGTACTGGCCACATGTTTCAGATTTGAGTATTTCTGTCCCAAAAGTCCAGCGCAATGATAAAGCTCATCAGCTGTTAGTGCAACTGTTTCTTTTCCAAAGAATCTGAGTTAAGAGCTTACAGTATCTCTTTATTGTGAGTTTATATTATTTAATCTATTTTTGTCTCTGTAATTTCATTCAGTCCATTTAAAATCTGTTTTGAGTTGACTGACTTGTAGAAAAGATTGGAGATGTTTTTTGCTTAGGACCCAAAAGGTTCTGTCTAGAATAAACATACTGTAGATCCACAACATGGGAAACACATAATGTCTTCTTTAAATAATGTATTATGTTATTACAGCTGGGTCTGATTATTAAATTGTTGGAAAGTTTGTGAGGAAACTGGAGTAACTTTGACTCCAGAGGGATTTGCGTAAACATTGTATATTTTTCTATATGAACATGTCTTTTACAGCAGTTTGGATCATGTTTCTTCCTCTATCTGAATGGATTTCTTGGATAAGTTTATTGTAACAGGTCATTGGAATACACTCCTTCTATTTAGAACTGTACATTTACATATACTTCACCTTTAGGTCACGTTTAATATAGAAAACTGCTCCGACCTGAACCTCTGACTTCACTCACGGTAAAAAAAGATTATTGGAAAACAGATTAATTTCCATAAAAGATGGACTTAAATCTGAAAGGTGTGTAAGAGTGGAGCGAGCGTGATCGATAATCCTCTGATCACACATGATTATTTTAAACGGATCGATGATGGCGTGGGAGTGGGTGACCTCGCTGTGGCCTGCTGCAGTCATTGATCTGTGCAAAGCCTCCTCCAACTGAATATGGAGTGTACTGTCAACATCAAAAAGAGCTGATTTAAAATACAAATACTGTCAAGCCAATATTTTCATTTATTGTTGTGTTCAGATTTTGTCTCATGTCATTTAGTCAGTCAGTAACTCAATGTTGTCGTAGTTGATCAATATATACATTATTTGACGTTTTTCTTAATTTTTTTCAGTTTGGTTCGTTCTTTAGCTTGAATATTTGGTCAAATCACAATACATCACAAGTACATTTGTAAAAATGGGTGACATCATGATTTGAGTCCATAGAGCGCTGAAGACAGGTGAACAGATTTCTTGGTTTGACTTGACTGATTGTGAGAACAATAAAGAGTGCATTACAGGGTCGTTTATGTTTGAAACTCAGAGTTGACTTTTACCGCTGGTTAACTGTGCTCAAGTCTTCTCTATAAAAGGCACCAGAATGAATCCAAAAACACACGATTGTCTCCACCAGAGAGGGATGGAGCTATGGACGCTGTTGTCTTGTGTCTCCAGGTGTTTGGAGTCACCGCTCTACCATTAGTCGTCTTGTTCCTCTAACGACCTCCCTCGTACTGGTGGCCCCCGTGTAACGACCGCTGCACAAGACCAACCGCCCTGCACATCTCCGTGACAGGTTCAGCCTCCACCAGGTCACAGCCGAGACCATTGGGACACATCACAGGCCAGTGTCTCCAGAACCATCCGTAATCACCTCCACGCTGACAGTATTCCACCATATCTGTGTATCTCTGCTCAGTGTGCGTGTCCACAGATGTGAACATCCTTACCAAAACTCAGCAGCTGCACTGGTGGAAGAATGATCAACTCAGACACTACTGGCGATCCATGAGGCGACAAATAACCGCTGTCCAGGACCTGACCAGCCAGTCCCACCTACATTCTGTGTTTGAATGCAGAAGGGTCTGGGACCTGACGGTCTCCCAAAGTTAAGACGATCCAATCAAGCGTGGCGATTCTGACACGTGACACCAAAAGTCGGAAGTTGCCTGCAAGCCCCATTCTAAACATTAAAGAAGCTGATTCAGCTCTTGCTTCGGTTTTGAACAATGAATGTAACAATTCCCTAAAACCTGAGCAGCAAACCGTGTTGAGGGGCTTCAGACTGAAAAAATCCTCGCACTACATGTTTACGAAAACATTGTGTCACTGTTTTGGTTGAATTTCCGGGTTTTTCTGTGATTGGTTGACTCGCGCTCGGAAAGGCCGCCCACGAAATTGAACCTTGGCGCTCCACTCCCAGACCCTCACGGTTTGTAAAGTGTTTGTCAAAGTGTGTAGGGACTGGCTGGTTAGGCAAGCCAACGGGGGTCACAGGAACTATTGACAGTCTGATGAAACTCTGTCACTTTAGGTTTGTAAACGCCGCAAGAGTTGGTCTGAGGATTAGAAATGGATGTAGGGTTCTCAAAAATAAAATTATTCTGCCCCCAAAAAAACTTTTTTCCCTCAGTGTAGTTCATGTCAGAACAAAAGTTTGAGTGACGAGTGAATTCTTTGTTGTTCAACAGTGAACATGATTTAAAACTCCAACTGCTGAGATAAGGTGTTTGTTTTTTTTATCAGACTTTTGCCTCTCTCACAAAATAACACTCTTTCTTTTTGTATTGTGTATTTTAATATAGTAAAAATAATCGTGTCGGGTCAACCCAAATAATATAGGCCCTTAATGGAAAAACAGCTTTGAACTCCTGAAAAAGATCAAACAACCCTCTGTATAAAGAGAGAATAGCCCTGATCCAAAGCAGATGCTGATTTGGTCCAGTTTGGCCCAGTTTGGCTCCGGATTCGGCTGAGTTTTGCCAGAGTGTGATTGGGTCAGAGGTGCTGATCTCTGCTGTGGTGTCATCCAAACT
>CM076407.1:15508430-15544201 GCA_038363315.1 Mugilogobius chulae
TTTCTCTTTCACTCCTCTTTCTCTCTCTTGCCCTTTCTCTTCCTATCATCTGATCTCTCTTTCTCTCTCTCTCTCTTCTCTCTCTCTCTTTCTTCTCCCGGCGTCTTCTCCCTCCCTGTCTAATCCTCTATCACTCATCTTTTCTTTCTCTCTTAATGTCTCTGTTTTGTCTTATTCATCTCTCTCTTAGGTTCTTTTTCTTTCTTGCTTTGTTACATCTCCCTTTTTTCCTTATCATATCTCTCTCTCTCTTCCTCTCCTCTCTCTTCTCTCTCCTCTCTCTCGTTCTTTCCCTTCATCTCAATTTGCTTTCTCTTTCATCCTCTTTTCTCTCTCTTGTACTTTTCTCTCCTATCAATATGATCTCTCTTTTCTTCTCTCTCCATCTCTCTCTCTTCTCTTTCTTCTCCTGTCTTCCCTCCTGTTCTCATCCTCTATCACTCTTTCTTTCTCTCTTAATTTCTGTTTTTCTTCAATCACTTTTCTTTATTCATCTCTCTCTTAAGTTCTTTTTCTTTCTCTGCCTTTCTTTCTCCCTCCTTTTCCTTTCTCTCTCTCCTCTCTCTCTCCTCTTTCCCTTCATCTCAATTTGCTTTCTCTTTCATCCTCTTTTCTCTCTCTTGCACTTTCTCTCCTATCAATATGATCTCTCTTTTTTCTCTCTCTCTCTCTCTCTCTCTTTCTTCTCCCTGTCTTCTCCTCCCTGTCCTAATCCTCTATCACTCTTTTCTTTCTCTCTTAATGCTCTGTTTTTTTCTTTATTCATCTCTCTTTAGGTTCTTTTTCTTTCTCTGCCTTTGTTTCTCCCTCCTTTTCCTTTCTCTCTCTTGTCTTCTCTCTCTTTCTCTCTCTCTCTCTTTCCTTCATCTTAATTTACTTTCTCTTTCATCCTCTTTTCTCTCTCTTGCACTTTCTCTCTTACTGTATCAATATGATCTCTTTTTTCTCTCTCTCTCTCTCTTTCTCTCTCTCTCTCTCTTTCTTCTCCCTGTCTTCTCCTCCCTGTTCTCATCCTCTATCACTCTCTTCTTTCTCTCTTATTCTCTGCTTTTTCTTCATCACTTTTCTTTATTCATCTCTCTCTTAAGTTCTTTTTCTTTCTCTGCCTTTCTTTCTCCCTCCTTTTCCTTTCTCTCTCTCTCATCTTCTCTCTCTCTCTTTCCCTTCATCTTAATTTGCTTTCTCTTTCATCCTCTTTTCTCTCTCTTGCACTTTCTCTCTTATCAATATGATCTCTTTTTGTTCTCTCTCTCTTCTCTTTTTCCTCTCTCCCTCTTATCAGAATCCTCTCTCTCTCTTTTTGTTTTATCTCTCTGTCCTTCTCACATTTACCACTCTCTTCACTCTTTCTTTCCCTCGATCCACTGCTCTCTCTCTCTCTTTTCTCTCTTATCAGTGTTCTCTCTCTTCTCCTTCGATCTTCTAAATCCCTCTCCTTCATGCTCTCTTCTCTCATTCCGCTTCTCTCTTCTTTCTTTTTTGCCGCCTTTCCATTTACTCCCTCTCTCTCTCTCTCTGTCTTTCTTTCCCTTCGTCTTAATTTACTTTTCTCTTTCATCCTCTTTTCTCTCTCTTGCACTTTCTTATCAATATGATCTCTCTTTTTGTTCTCTCTCTCTTCTCTTTTTTCTTCTCTTCCTCTTATCAGACTCATCTCTTTCTTTTTGTTTTATCTCTCTGTCCTTCTCACATTTATCACTCTCTTCACTCTTTCTTTCCCTCGATCCACTGCACTCTCCCTCTCTTTTCTCTCCTCTCCGTGATCTCACTCTGCTCCTGTTCCTCTCTCTTCTCCTTCTCTCTTCTATTCCCTCTCCTTAATGCTCTCTTCTCTCACTCCGTTTCCTTCTTCTTTCTTTTTGCCGCCTTTCCATTTACTCTCTCTCTCTTTCCCTTCATCTCAATTTACTTTCTCTTTCATCCTCTTTTCTCTCTCTTGCACTTTCTCTCTTATCAATATGATCTCTTTTTGTTCTCTCTCTCTTCTCTTTTTCCTCTCTCCCTCTTATCAGAATCCTCTCTCTCTCTTTTTGTTTTATCTCTCTGTCCTTCTCACATTTATCACTCTCTTCACTCTTTCTTTCCATCGATCCACTGCTCTCTCTCTCTCTTTTTCTCTCTTATCAGTGTTCTCTCTCTTCTCCTTCGATCTTCTAATCCCTCTCCTTCATGCTCTCTTCTCTCATTCCGCTTCTCTCTTCTTTCTTTTTTGCCGCCTTTCCATTTACTCTCTCTCTCTCTCTCTCTCTCCCTCTTTCCCTTCGTCTTAATTTACTTTCCTCTTTCATCCTCTTTTCTCTCTCTTGCACTTTCTCTCCTATCAATATGATCTCTCTTTTTGTTCTCTCTCTCTTCTCTTTTTTCTTCTCTCCCTCTTATCAGACTCATCTCTCTCTTTTTGTTTTATCTCTCCGTCCTTCTCACATTTATCACTCTCTTCACTCTTTCTTTCCCTCGATCCACTGCTCTCTCTCTCTCTCTTTTCTCTCTCTTATCAGTGATCTCACTCTTCCTGTTCTCTCTCTTCTCCTTCTGTCTTCTAATCCCTCTCTTTAATGCTCTCTTCTCTCACTCCTCTTCTCTCTTCTTTCTTTTTTTGCCGCCTTTCCATTTACTCTCTCTCTCTCTTTCCTTCATCTTAATTTACTTTCTCTTTCATCCTCTTTTCTCTCTCTTGCACTTTCTCTCTTACTGTATCAATATGATCTCTTTTTGTTCTCTCTCTCTTCTCTTTTTTCTTCTCTCCCTCTTATCAGACTCATCTCTCTCTCTTTGTTTTATCTCTCTGTCCTTCTCACATTTATCAACTCTCTTCACTCTTCTTTCCCATCGATCCACTGCTCCTCTCTCTTTTCTCTCTGTCAGTGATCTCACTCTTCTCTGTTCTCTCTCTTTCCTTCTGTCTTTTAATCCCTCTCACTCCGCTCTCTCTTTCTTTCTTTTTCCATTTACTCTCTCTCTCTCTGCACTCTCTCTTGTTCAGTCTCTTTCACCACTCTCTCTCTCTCTCTTCTCCTCTGTCTTATTTCTTTCTCTTCATCCTCTTTTCTCTCTCTTTCCCTTTTCCTTCTTATCTCCATTTCTCCTCCTCTCTTTCTTTTCCATTCACTCTCGGTCACTCCTCTTATCAGAAGTTGTCTCTCCCTTTTGTTTTCTCTCTCTGTCCTCTATCCCACCACGTTCATTGCTCTCCCTACTTTCTTTTTCCCACTGTCTCTTTCTTCTTTCTCTCTCCGTCCCTCTCGCTCAGCTCTTTTCCCCCTACCTCTCTGTTCTGTCGCTCCTCTTTCTCTCTCTCTCTCTCTCTCTCTCTCTCTCTCTCTCTCTCCTCTCTCCTGATTTAGTCTTCTTCTCTAATAGTCCATTAGATTGAAAAACGGCGGGCTCCTTCTCTTCTCTCTTCTCCTTCAGAGCTGATTTACACCTTTGATTTACTCATAAACACAAACTCCATCAGCGCAGACAGAGAGAGAGAGAGGGGGGGGGGGGGGGGGGGGGGAAAGAGAGAGAAGGGGTGGAATGGAAGAGAGAAGAGAAGGAGAAAGGAGGGGAGAGAGCAAGAGAGAGACAGAGGGAGGAAGGGAGGGATGATAGAGGGGGAGTGATTAGAGCTAGTGATAGAGAGAAGAAGACAGACAGAGAGAGAAGCAGAAGAATTAGAGTGACATGATAGAGTGATAGATGGAGAGGAAGAGAGAGAGGGAGGGGCGATAACGGAGAGAGGGAAGAGAGGAGGTAAGAGAGGGGGTTGATAGAGCGAGGAAGAGAGAGAGAGACAGGGAGGAGGGGTGATTAGAGGAGAGAGAAGGGTGATTTGAGAGAGGCGGAGGAGAGGGCGGGAGGGGGGGTGTGATAGAGCTAGGGATAAAGAGAAAGAGAGAAATGAGGGAGAAGAAAGAAAGATGCGGAGCGATAAGGAGAGAGGAGGAGAGGAGGTAGAGAGAGAGGGAGAGAGACGAGAAGAGTTGACTACACCTTTGATTTACTTAGAAACACATTTCCATCTGTGCAGAGTGAGAGAGAGAAAAGAGAATATATATGACAACATCAGAGGCCAGTTCTTCTCCAAAATGAACCAGCAGGTCCCTGGCTTTGATTTCTACCTGAACAAACCAAAATGCAACACATTCTTGGAGAGAACAGAGTCAGCAGCTTAGCAGCAGCTAATATGTCCGACTGTGCCACAACCTGAGGGACAACCACAACAACCACACATCTGATACAACCACCTGACCTGTGTGTGTATGTATATATATGTATATATTGTGTTTAGAATATTGATTGCTGTTTATATTGTTGTTATTACTGTTTTATTGTTATTTTTGCTTTGGCAATGTTGTTGTGCAATCGTGCCAATAAAGCCTTTTGAAATTGAAAATTGAGAGAGAGAGAAAACAGAAAAAGATAAGGGTGAGAGAGAGAGATGATGGAAAGAGTGAGAGAGAGGAGGGAAAATAGTGATAGAGGAATTAGAGGATATGAGAGTGAGGGCATAGAAAGGAGTATAGAAAAGAGAGAAAGAAAATAACGCTGGGAGAAAGAGAGAAGAGAAGAGGAGAGAGAGAAAAAAAGAGAGAAAGAGAGAGAGAAAGAAGAGCAGGTTTAAAATCTGATACCATTTTAAAGGACGCTTGTCATTCTTTGTACTAATTGTTCACTTTGTACCTTTAAGCTTTCATTTGATTTACTTTATTTGTTTTGAAATATTAATTAAAACACCGAAAAAAAAATGTACACTGTTAAACACAAAGCTTTTTACAGTGTAGATTTAATCTAAGCAAACGATTTGAGTTCAACAACACAAACGTGAATTCAACAACAAACGTGAATTTAAAACAAACAAACAAACAAACAAACAAACATTATTCAAAACACAAACATAATTTAAACAAACAAACAAACAAACAAAACAAACATTATTCAAAAACACACAAACATAATTTAAAACAACATGAATTTAAAAAACAAACCAAACAAACAAACAAACAAACATTATTCAAAACACAAACATAATTATAAAAACACAAACGTGAATTTAAAACAAACAAACAAACAAACAAACAAACAAACAAACATTATTCAAAAACACAAACATGAATTTAACAACAAACGTGAATTTAAACAAACAAACAAACAAACAAACAAACAAACGAACAAACATAATTCAAAAACACAAACGTGAATTCAAAAATGCAAACGTGAATTTAAAACAAACAAACGTGAATTCAACAATAAAGGTGAATTTAAAACAAACAAATAAACATAATTCAGAAACACAACCTAAAATGACCGATTCAAAGCCCCAATTCAACAAAGCAGATTTGTATTTGAGTGTGTGTTTTGAACTTGTTTTTCCCTTCAGGACCATGTCTTTGCGACGTCTCTGTGCTGAAGTTAAAAAAGTACTTCTGAATCGTGCTTTCAGTCTTTCACATAAACCACGTCGCTCTTGAATGTATCCTCTGACAATCCGAGGAAACTGTCACAACAAAACATAAACCACAGAGCGGATCTGCAGAGCTCTTTCAAATGTGATTGATTTGTGACGACGCTTAGCCCTGAAGCGCTCCTTTCACTCCAAACCCACAGACAACAGGTCACGAGTGAAGTGTGTGGACTCAGCTTCATCCAAACACAGTATTGATTATGTACGAGTGTGTTTTGTATAGACAGCGCTGAAGGGGATGTTTGAATGAGGAACTCTTCAGCTCTTCAGTCTAAATAAATGTTTTCTGTAGAACGACCCTGGAAATCTGCATTAAACAGCTTTAAATGAACTAACCCTGTAAAAGTGTTGTTGGTTACAGATGTGGCAAGTGCAGAGAGACAAAACAATAAGCATGTTTACACTAGTTATTTGTTTATTTTTTTTAGAACAAAGTTGTTTTTCTTAGACCTTCTGTTCACTACAGGAGTTTGACCTAAGATTCATTCATCAAAGAGTTCTTAGAAATCCAGAGTAACTTCGACTTTAAGAAGCTGCTGAGAAAACTCTACGTCAGATTCACGGCAAGTTCATAAGAAGACACCTAACTCCAGGTCCGGAGACTTCCTGAAGGGCCGGGGGCTTCGAGGGCCGGTGTCAGTGCAGTTTGGAACAGATGTGACTGGAGCGGTCCGAGCCTCGTCCCAAGTCAGCCCACATTTCACAGAGTGTGCTGAAAACACACGAGGGCAGTCGCTCTAGAGCACTGCACACAACTGCTCCAGAAACTGAACTCACGAGCCAATAAATAAAGCCTACAACATTATAAGAACGGAACATGGAAAGTGTGCGGCTGATGCACGAAGAAAGAAGAGAAAAGAGAGAGAAGGAAGAGAAGAGAGAAGGAGGGAGAAGGAGAGAGAAGGAGGGAGAAGGAGAGAGAAGGGGAGAGAAGAGAGGAGAGAAGGAGAGAGGAAGAAAGAAGAGGAGGAAGGAGAGAGAAGAGGGGGAGAGAGGGAGAGAGAGGGGGGAGGAGAGAGAGGGGGAGAAGGAGAGAGAGGAAGGGAGAGAAGGGGAGAGAAGGAGAGAGAAGGGAGAGAGAAGGAGAGAGAAGAGGGAAGAGAGAAGGGAGGAGAAGGAGAGAGAAGGGAGGAGAAGAGAGAGAGAAAGGGGAGGAGAAGGAGAGAGAAGGAGAAGAGAGGAGATGAGAAGAGAGGAGAGAAGGAGAGAGAAGGGAGAGAGAAGGGAGAGAAGGAAGAGAGAAGGGGAGAGAAGGAGAGAGAAGGAGAGAGAAGGAGAGAGAAGGAGAGAGAGAGGAGAGAGAAGGAGAGGAGAAGGGGGAGAGAAGGAGAGAGAAAGGGAGAGAGAGGAGGAAGGAAGGAGAGAGAAGAGGAGAGAGAAGGAGAGGAAAGAGGGAGAGGAAGGGAGAGAGAAGGGAGAGAGAAGGGGAGAGAAGGGAGAGAAGGAGAGAGAAGGGGAGGAGAAAGTGAGAGCTGCATTGCACCGGTGATGTAATAAAACATACAGGTCTTTGATCTCGTAAATTCAACACAGACTTTATTTTCACTAAATGTGGCTAAAAGAGGAGTGTGATGTCTACACTCAGATGCACAGAGCTGCTGGTCTAGACTATTAGTGCTGTCTTAAGATCTCTTTCTTTCTCTCTCTTTCTCTCTTGCACTCGTGCGCTGGCGCTCCTGGTCACAGTGTGTGGTTATTTACCTTTGGAGGAAGAAGAGGAGGGCACAATCAAGACGTATCTCCGCCATCTCGTGTCTCCGGTTCATGTTCATAAAATGTAATGTCTGTGCTGTCATGTTCCAAAACTACAATCACTTCTGAAAGTTCCACTAGTTGCGATGCGAAGGCTCTTCAGGTAAAACAAATACTTCCTGTTGCTGTTAAACAATAAATGTCTCTGTATAAGCAGAGTTTTATTGTGAAAGAGCATGTTACTGTTTTAGACTTGACAAACGGAGCTGAGCAGCACTGGCCTTTCTAATAGACTTAAAGTTCATAGGCTACATTAAATAAGTGCCACTGATTGACATTATTATGTTATTATAGGATACATTATGTTAAAGCCTGCAAATTCAATATTTCACAAGAGGAGGAAAAGCAACAGCCAATGTGACTAGAGAAGATACTCACTATGTCACTGACAATAATAATGGATTATAATGGAACTCAAAGGTATTGTTTTAACTTTGCTGGGGCGCTAAATAATTCATTCACTTTGAGCACATATGAAAGTAAAAAATAATATTAATAAATGCATATTTGTATTTGTCAGAGGACTGGTCCTGGGCTGAAAAGGAGTCCCACTGGCGGCTCTGGCTACAAATGGTTATTTACATTAAAATGAGTGTAATTTGTTCACGTACAAATTTTTTCTATAAAAAACACATTTTGTAAATGCAAAAAATGTTTAATAAGAAGGCACTTAAGAACAAATGTATTATGTAGAAAACCGTTTAGTTGTTGGCCCAAGTAATGATTGTTGTAAGCAATAGAGTTGATCATGTTTGCAGTCAGACTGCCTAAAAACACAACAACGAGTTTCTCTGTTTGCATCACTGCTCCTGAGTTTGTTCTATCGGTCTCCCATCCAAGTACTACCGAAGGTCTAACATACTTTGTTTAATTCATTTAATTGTAATAGTAAGTAAGTGATCTTTATTTGTAAAGCACATTTCACAGACTCAGAGTCACAAAGTGCCTACAGTAAACAGCCACAGTAAACTGCCCTGGGGCAGCTCACAGAGGCAATCCGCCTAACACCGCGCCCTCAACCTCCGGCCACCCAGCCGATCTCACAAGAAGCGTACATAATTAACACGACATAACGCAACATGTAAATTGCGTAGAATTAGCACGAGTTTTACGGCTCTTTGTGTAATTATATAAGTACGTGGTCACAGTCCGTTCATTTCAATGGTGGGTTGTTAAGATGTGTTCTTGTTTATTGAAAATTAACAAAAAATCCTACATCTAATCTTAAAGCTAACCCCAAGCCCCAACCCGCACCCTAATGTTAACCATTTTAGTAACTTTTGCCTGCCAACTTAACCGTTTCATAACCAAACCTCGTGGCATTTTTTAACTTTTTCAATATCGTGTATATGTACGGCGGTAACATAAGTAGAAACAGGAACTGAAATACGCTATTTTGTGTCGTGCTAAATGTACGCCTTTCTTTGTGAGACTGTGTTGGGCCACCACCGCAAGTGTTTCCCTAACCTGCAGTAGTACAAAAATACATTTTTTTTAATTAGCTTTAAATTGTTTCTTTTTATTATTGTATAATTTTGTGATGTTTGAGATGAGATGTTGTCCTGAAACAGGTTCATATCTTACTGTTTCTGCTCTTTCGTGAAGAGGAGAAGCAGGTTTCCCAATAAATGTGTGTCATGGATCCATGTGTAACACTGACACAGGGGCTTTGTAGTTTGAACATGCACACAACATTATTAAGAACTGCATCAAAAACAACTGAATATTCCCGAGGAGAAAAAGGAATGCTATATTTATCAAGAAATTCTTCATAACCATCAAGAACACCGTTACTGTTTTGTATGATCTGGATGATAGTTTAATTAAGATTTTTTGAATGAGGATCGATGAAAACTCTGGAACATCCGCTGCAGGACAATACAAGTTTACTCAAACATCAATCCAAATACAACTGTGAGTGAACTAATGATGTTAAAACATGTTCACAAACTCTGAAAACTAAATAGTAAAGTGCGACTGGAGCGTTGTGTTTCCAGATAAACTCTTGTTTCTTTTCATTCTGGTCAGTTTGTGTCTCTGTGCGTTAAACTTGGCAGCCTCATTCTCATGTTTTCTTTCTGTGCCAGCGTTTTCCCTTCTCGGCTTCACGTTTTGAGCCTCGCTGGACCAAAACAAAACGGCCATGGAAAAACTGGAGGCTAATTTAGCGACGCGCTCTTTGTTTAGCCTTCAATAAAAGCCCCGCGAACACGGCAATTACATAAGTGCAACAATGGGGCTTTTGGACGCCGCTCAAACGGTCCGTCCCGTCTGATATCTCACTCATTTGTCAAGCTGAAGAGTGAAAATGCGCCTCGTTTGATGTCCAGGAACAATGGCGTGTGATAAACGAGTATTTTAATTAAAGTTTAAAGCCTAATTGTCGGTTTGAAGCGAAGATGTGATGAAACGGAGTGAAACGCTAAAACACGAGTCACATCACATCAGACGGAGAGTTTTAGCTCTGTCCACTTTGAAACGAGTTTGAGAAGTGTGACCACGGATCGACCACACGTTTAGTGAGGCAACGTCAACTTGAATCTGTGAAAGAATCTGTTTGACACAAAGAACCAGGTGTGGAAAGTCTCATTTCTCCTGATTCACTGTAAAACATATTTAGACTGCTAAAAAGGCCTTTTAAAAAGTAAGAAC
Source organism: Mugilogobius chulae (assembly GCA_038363315.1). Taxonomy (NCBI): domain Eukaryota; kingdom Metazoa; phylum Chordata; class Actinopteri; order Gobiiformes; family Gobiidae; genus Mugilogobius; species Mugilogobius chulae. Next base: position 15,518,281 of record CM076407.1, read on the forward strand.
ATTTTGCTTATTTTAAGGTAAAAATGTCTTATGTGAAATAATCTGCCAGTGCAATGAGACAATTGGACTAACCTAGTGTTTTTGAGCAGAAAATGCTACTTTCAAGTTCTCTTTTTAAGCAAATCTTTTCTTGGTTCAAACATTTATGGCTTAAAACAGACACACATTTGCTTAAAATAAGGTTTTATATCTAGCACAGGTAAACCAGGAGAGAATATCTTAAAACAAGTCAAACAATCTTACTGAGGGCCTGATTTATCAAGCCAGGTGCAAAATTGCAAGTGCAAAAATGAAAAAAAAAAAAAAAAAATCATGTGTTATTTATGAGCATTTTGAACAAATTTTAATACTGGAAGTCACACATACAACATACTAAACAAAACCAACACAGTCTCACTAGAGGGCGTACTTTTACCACGACACAAAAACAGCGTATTTTGACCACAAGGTCACAGCTATTTTTAGTACTTATGTTACGCCGTGCATTTAGCACGATATGAAAAAGAGTAAAAATGACACGAGATTTCACAGAGTCAAAAAAACACGAGTTTTGGTCTTGTCCACGTGGGGACGTTTTCTTCAGGTGAAACGGGTAAGTTCAGGCGTAAAGTTACTAAAATGGGTAAGATTAGGTCTGGGTCTTGGGGCAGGTTAAGATTAAAATCAGGATTTCATGAATATTCATAAATAAGAACACATCTTAACAACCATCATTAAAATGAATGGGGACAGTGACACGTACTATAATTACACAAAACAGCTGTGAAGTCGTGCTAATCATACCTCATTTACATGTTGTGTAATGTCGTGGTAAATGTACGCTTTCTTGTGAGATCGGGCTCACAAAACGGATATGAACCACTTCAAAGTCTACATCTTTAGAGTGTGTGTGAAAGAAAAATGTTATCTCTGCCAAGGTTTTGCTCCCCCTAACCTGTTTTGCACATGAGCAAATGCTTGATAAATCTGGCCCTAAGGTTTGGTCTTATTAAGTGAAAAAATCTTAAAATCCTCCAACTTTTTCCTGGGATCCAGAGCTACGCTTCCGTAAACTGCTCAGAGTGGGTCTGGTCACCACTCCAACTCCACAACGTACCGACCAATCAGATTTGTTTATTTGTGCGACGCAGATGAAACAAAGGAGCTGATTGGTCGTCTGTCATTTAGACAAACATCTGACTTCACTCACCTCACATTACAATCATTTTTGCTTTACACATTGATTCTGAAGAAATCTGAAAGTGTTTTTCACTTCCACTTGATATTTTTGTACCATATTTTTACATTTAACCCTAGAGCACTATCGCCGGGTGAATTTCACCAGAGCAAATGTATTTACATGATTTTCAATATGTTGCATTTTTCTGAGTGTCATGAGTCTCTGGAGCTTCACCAGTGTTTTTAACTCTATGAAGATGTCGGTGTTTCCCCAAAGTCCACTTTGTCCTACAGACTTGCTTTCAGGTGATTTTCACCCGGCGATAGTGAAAGAGGGTCATGTACGTTTTGGGTGGATTTCACCAGTGATAGTGTTTGTGTTTAAAATCAAGTGATCCTGTCACATGTTAAGAGTGACAACATTCAGACTCACCATATTTTCACCATATTTACTGTCCCTGGTCAACTCCAGCTTCATTCTGTCTCAGGATTAGTGTCTCTGACATCTCAGTAGTGAGGAACACAGGTTTGCTTTCGGGTGATTTTCACCCGGCAACAGTGACAGAGGGTAATGTATGTTTACTTTTTTTTTTTTTTTGCCAAAAGTTACATTATGTTGCTAGCTATTTATTATGAATTATGAATATAAATCACAAAGTGGTGATTTCAAAGTGAATTCTTATGGTGAAAACAATATTTTAATCAAGTGGTCATTTTTACACTGAAAAAATACCAATTTTTTGTTCCTCTCTCCTGTAGCTGTTTGTGCCTTCACCAGGAAGTCTCACATGTCTCAGGAATGGCTGGACCAAAGACCAAGTTTCCTGTATCGTTTTTTTTTTTTTTTTTTGGAATTTTTTTTATCTCAAAATCCGATTTTTCAGTAATTTTGGAGCATGTTTATAGGATCTTCCTATATTTTTATTTTCCATTTTGTTCCACATACCACAGATGAAAATAAAAGAAAACCACTGTAATTTATCAAGTGTTGTCATATTTTGATCTATTTTTTATGACAAGTACTTTTTTTTGGGGTATATTATATCAGGTGAAAATTACCCGGCAAAAGTGAAGGTGAAACTTTTTATAGCGAAAGTGTTCTAGGGTTAAGCAGATTATCTCATACAGGAGATGATGCATGTCCCTGATTGGATAATTAATCTGTCAATCACGCTCACTGAAACACAAAAGTGGGACCTGGTGACCAGACCTAATATTTTTTAATCTTGTCTGGATATTCCAATCAAAGTCTTGATAAGATCCAGATGTTTCTTGTGGTCTGCTCCAGAGACTCTGAAGAAAAGTGCAGAGGACACAGGACAATAAAGACAATCAAATCTGTTGTAAAGAGTAAATGAAGCTATTTTCAGCTCCAAATTTCAACATGTGCTCTGTCCACTGTCTGACTTGTGTGTGTTCTACTCCTGCACAGCCACACAGTGCACAAACGTGTCCTTTCTGCTCCTACACAAACCCGGTGAAATATTCATCACGGCTCTGCTCGGAGAAGAGTCGTGTCCAGGGCAGAAAGTGCTGAATATTTAGACGACCGCTGAGACTGGCTTTGATCGGGACAATAAAGAAAAGAGAGAAGATCTTAGGACATGAGTGAAGACAGAAAAGAGGCGCAGAAAGGGAGAGAGAAGCTGGAAGGGTCTGGGGGGGGGTGTGGGCAGGGGCTAAAAACTGAAAATTATGACATCAGAACAATGCATGTTGTCAATGTAAAAATCTTTTATTTCAGTCATAAGTTAAAGGGATAGTTCTGGATTTTTAACATGAATCTGTATGTCCTCCCCATCCCCAGTATTGTGCCACTTTTGGTCCAGACGAAAGTAGTCCGGTAAGTTTACTGGAGCCATGGAAATAAAGACTTTTTCTTCTCAAAACAATATGTGTTCAAAAGAGTAATATATAGCGGCATGAAAAAGTATGTGAACCTTTTGAAATTTCTCACATTTCTGCTTAAAATCACCATCAAATATATTCTGATCTTTGTCAAAATCACACCAATGAAAAAACAGTGTCTGCTTTAACTAAAACCACCCAAACATTTATAGGTTTTCATTTTTAATGAGGATAACATGCAAACATTGACAAAAGAGGAAAGAAAAAGTAAGTGAACCTTCTGCCTAAGGAGACTTTAAGAGCAATTGTTTCCCAATTTTACCAAACAATTTAAGTCAGAGTGTGTCCAATCACCGAGGAATGGCTTAAAGCTGCCCTGCCCACTATAAAAGACACTCCTGGTAAGCACTGTGTCTTGATGTGAAGTAATGTCTGTTGTTCATCATGGCTCGCTCAAAGCAGCTGTCTGAAGACCTTCAATCTATAATTGTAGGTTTGTATAAAGCTGGAAAAGGTTACAAAACCATCTCTAAAAGTCTGGATGTTCATTGGTCTACAGTTAGAGAAATGATGTACAAATGGAGAGAGCTTGGCACTGTTTCTTCTTTCCCGAGGAGTGGCCTTTCAACACAAATAACGCCCAAAGTTCAGCGCAAAATACTCAGAGAGGTAAAAAAGAACCCTAGAGTGTCTGCTAAAGACTTACAGAACGTATTGGCACAGTCCAGTATCTCTGTGTATACACTGACTACATGTAAAACAACAGTCTAGAATTGTGCTCATCAGAGGACTCCACAGAGGAAGCCACTACTGTCTAAAAAAAACATTGCTGCACAATTAAAGTTCGCAAAAAATCACCTAGACACTCCACAGAACTTCTGGCAAAATATTTTGTGGACTGATGAAACTAAAATTGAATTATTTGGGAGAAACACACAACGTCATGTTTAGAGGAAAAATGAAACAGCTCACCAACATCAACGCCCCATCCCCACCGTGAAGCCTGGTGGAGGAAAAATTATAGTTTAGGCCTGTTTTGCTGCCTCAGGGCCTGGACAACTTGTAATCATTAGTGGAAAAATTAATTCAAAAGTTTATCAGATGTTTTACAGGAAAAGTTGAGGCTGTCTGTCAGACAGTTGAAGCTTAAAAGAGGAAAGAAGCTGCAACAAGACAATGATCCAAAACACAATAGTAAATCAACTTGAGAATGGTTTCAGAAGAACAAAATACACATTCTGGAGTGGCCAGAGTCAAAGTTCTGACTTGAGATGCTGTGGCATGACCTTAAAACAGCAACTCATGCCCAACATCCCAGGAATCTGACTGAACTGCAACATTTTTTTTTAAGAAGAATGGTCCAAAATTGATCAGATCGATGTGCCAGACTGATCTGCAACTACAGGAAGTGTCTGGTAGAAGTTATTGCTGCCAAAGGGGGTGTAACCAGATATTAAATGTAAGGGTTCACTTACTTTTTTTTCTCCTTCTGTCAATGTTTGCATGTTATCCTCATTAAAAAATGAAAACCTATAAATGTTTGGGTGGTTTTAGTTAAAGAAGACATAGTTTTTTCATCTGTGTGATTTTGACCAAGATCAGATCACATTTGATGGTGATTTTAAGCAGAAATGTGAGAAATTTCAAAAGGTTCACATACTTTTTCATGCCGCTGTACAGTATGTGCAGACAAAACCGTTGTCCACAAAAAAGTCAGACTTCATAATCACTTGGCACTATTTTCTCTCCCTTCATGTCACTGCGCACTGCCGCCAGCTGACAGACGTGTGTTTCACTTTGTTTACCACCAGTAAAAGTTAGCTAGTCTGACTATGACCGCCACGACAAAAACATTGACTTCAGCACACAACCAAGGGGATATCTTTATGAACCCGAATATACTGATGCCGAAATTTGCCAGAGAGAGAGAGAGAATGGACAGCAAAGTAGAACAAGTGGCACAAAGTTGTACTCTCATTGATGGGAGCGTGCGATCAATACTCTTACCTGGGGTACCACCTCAGCTGCCCAGCCTACTTCCTCAGCCCCTTGGCCTACTTCCTCAGCCCCTTGGCCTACCACCTCGGCTGCAGGGTCTACCACCTCAGCCCCTCGGTTTACCGCCTCAGCTACAGGTCAGTTCTCTAGTGTGAGCAGAGCAAGCCGAAGCTAAAGATCAGATTAAAAAGATAATTTTAGCTTCTGATAAAGTTCATGAAGTGAAACTAGATAAGATGTGCCATAAAATCTGACATTTGTAAAAGCTGTCGGTGTGAGAGCCGTAGAAGTTTATGTTTCTGAACTGTGGAAGTTACAACTGAATGGACATTAGTACAACTACCAGAGTCCTCTCCAGATGTCCTAACAGCTCAGTGAGTACCTTTTGTGTGGGCTGATCAGTATTGGCTCTCCACAGGGCTGTGTACTTTCTCCTCTGCTCTTTTGTCATTAACACGCACACAGCAGAACCTGGACTTGGACAGGGTCACCGTTTATAGGTTTTGGACTGTTTCTTTACCACACCTCGTTGCCATTAGAGCATTAAGGTGAGACTGTACTGGCAAATCTTTTTTTTCTGACTCCAACACACATCAAGCTTTACAATCTTGGACAACATGTTGGAGGTTTTTGCAGACATATTTGTTGATCGTTCACACTCATCTTTTACAGTACAAACAGCTTTGATTTGTCTGTTGTGTCGGTGTATATTTTCTTTTACATGTTTATTACCTGTTTGTTTTAAATCCAGTCGTCTCCTTGATCACTTTTACAGCCGCAGCTTTGTCACTAATCTGTTGTTTTCAAGACCATTAACGCCAGAACAAAACCATCCGAGTGTGATTTTAAAGGGAAAGAACCTCCGCTCCGTGCTCCTGTCGCCTCATTTCCCGCCGTGCCCTCTCCACCTCTTCCTCCTCTTCCTCCTCTACCTCCTCACCCTCTCTGTCCTCCCCTTCTGCCTCTCACACAGACAGTAACATGCAGGAAAGTCTGGGGGAGGAAGGAGAGGGAATAATGAAGCAGAGATGGACGGAGAAAAGGGCGAAACGGGCCATTACGGTTTCATAGAAGAAGAAAAGAGCCTTGAGCAGAAAGAGAGAGAGATGGAGGGAGGGGCAGAGAGCTAGGCAGATATTTGAATGAGAGGGAGAGAGAAAAATAGAGGATAGAAGGAGAGATGAGAGAGAAGGAGGGAGGAGAGAGAGAGAAAAGAAAGAATAGAAAGAGAAAGTAGGAGGGTGGGGAGAGTTAGATATAATGGGAGAGGAAGAGAAAGAGGAAAGAGATGATAGAAAGAGAAATGAGAGAGGGAGTCAAATGTAATTGTAAATCATATTTAAACAACCAGGTGAGATAAAAAAAAAATCATTTATTAACAGGCCTACATAGAGTAAAAAAAAAAAGTAAAAATGTGACCTCAGAGCTGTAGGAGGAGAGGAACAGCTCAGACAGATACAATGATGCCAAGGACTTCAAACATTTCAAAGCAATCATTTTCAACTATTGTAAAATGTATTCTGTATGCAACTGAAAGCCAATGCAAGGTGGACAGAATAGGAGTAATGTGCTCCTGTTTCTGCAGCATTCTGGACACTCCTGTGTAACCCCGGTCTCACACTGGATCCAGTCCGTACTCCGGTCAAGGAAATTTTTCCGGACTGCCGGAGCGCTCCAGAGCCCTTTTTGGTGAAGTTGTGAAAACAAAACACGACAAACTGTAAAACCAAGCGAGCGCAGGTGAAGTGAATCCGGTGGTTTCAAAGTAAAACATTCCGTATCTACTACTACAACAAATACGGCAAAATGCTCGACATAAACACGACTACTGAACACACAGGAGGTAAATAAACGTCCCGTACTTACTAGGGTTGTCAAAAAATCGATTCCCCGATATTAATCGATACTAAAACTGGTATTGATACTCGTTTGAACAAGTATCGATCTTTCTTTAAACTTTAGCGTGGCAGCTCCGTCACTGGAGAGCTGCGCCAGGTCCTTTCAGCCAGCGCAGCAGAAAGAGGATTTGGCCCAGAGAGCTGCTCTTTACACTTACACAGCAAAGTGTGAGCTCGCTGTCAGTTTTTAAATTATGTTTCTAGCGTTTATGATCGCTGAGAAATATCGAGTTAAGTCCTTAAAAACATATTCGTGTTTAGTTTGAAGTCACCCGTGACCGCGACGCGAACCTCGCGGTAAATAATCTGACAACAAACGTCACGTCTTTACCTGCAAACTCTCACTAATTGTACTTTAAGTCATTATCATTTTATTTAGTTTATCACAAGTCGAGGCTGACTCTTCAAACGGAGGAAAGAAAGGCAGCTCTGCTCTTTCACTGCACACGCTAAGCCCCGCCCCCTTCCCTTTCTCACGCTAAGCCCCGCCCCCTTCTCCTCTGAACCATTAGAAATGAATGAAGATCAAATACTGCAGATATAGTCTATAAACTGTATAAACAGCAAATGTGTCTGATAATAGAACAAAGCCCAGTGTTAATGTGAAGTTTCATGAATCAAGTTAATCATAAACTATACTCCACTAAAATTATATTATTTTATTAATGACATCAAAAATGAATACAATAAAATGTAAAAATTCTATGATAATAATTGTAAAAAAATTGGCACCGTGGTATCGAAATCGGTATCGAGTTTTTTTTTTAAGTATCGAATCGAGTTTGAAATTTTAGTATCGTGACAACACTAGTACTTACTCACTGTGCGGAGAAAAATCCAACAGAAAATGAAGTGACGTGAAATAAGCCCAAAACTCTTTTCTGTGTTTACATGTACATGTGCCGGAAATCGCGTTATCTAAGTTGAGCGTGAATCCTCGTGAACTCGTGGTCTCACGAGGCCAGCAGAGTCCATACATACACATGTATATTCTGGAGGCAGTGTGAGTGACAACCGGACCCAGACGGATCTGGATCTGGATCTGGACTGGAGGCAGTGTGAGCCCGGGGTGAGGAGCTCTGATCCAGGCCTAAAGCGACACAGAGCGAGTTACAATAATCCAACGGAGCCGTAATAAAAGAACAGATAGCTCTCTCAAGATCCTTTTGTGGCAGGTATCAATGAAAACGACTTCCTGTCATTTCAACATGTATTTGTTTGTTTCTATATAATGTGTGACTAAACTGCTCTAACATATACATCCAAATCAAAGAAATGTGATCAATGTATTCTTTAAATGACTCAAAACCCTGGACAGTGTCACCAACTTCTCTCCAGTCTTTCCTCCTGAACTCAAACTTAGCGTTGTGTGCATTAGCGGCTGCACCTCCCACATGCTAATGCTAACCTGCCCCCCCCTCCTCCTCCTTTTCATACTCCTCATGCAAATCCCAGTCTAATAAGCGTCCACAGCCAGGCCTCACTCTGTTTTCAGCGCATAATGTCTGCCTGACTTAAAATACCCCAGCTCTGAATATTTATCTACTTTGGAATAGTTTTTACAATTTAGTTTTGACATTTGATTGGAGACTTTTTTTTTCCTCTTGTGCCAGTGTGTGAGGAGCAACGCGGCCTTCTGTAAGAAAAAGACAATTCTGTAAAGTTTGGTTTGAAAATAAGACTAAGTTACCAAGTTACAGTAGAGTGTTTTGGACGCTCAGAGAAAATGTGTTTCTTGTAATGTGAATGTTAATAGTCACCTGCAGACATTTTCAACTAACTAAGGTTTTAGAACTGGAATGTCACAATATCAAATTTCAGAGTTGCTATTATAGACAAAGCATACCCCTTCTCATTAAGGCCTTGTTTACCTCACACGTCTGAGTAAAATCGGTAAAAATTCAAACTAAAACTGTTCCTGATCCTTTGGAGCTCAGGCAAATGTGTGGAGTCTTTTTAAAGCTGTGTCTCTGTAGTTTTTACTTCTGATCCAACAGGCTGAGAACATTCTACAAGCAAAAGAAAAACAAAATCTAAATTCCGCCTAAATGTGTTATGCTAGATCTAATGCTTGGTAAAGCTGGTGTTACAGATGAGACATAAATGACTCTAGATTTGGCAGATTTGAGGTTTTGACAATTCCTCTGTAAAAGCTGAAGGTCACAGAGGTAAAAATTAGTTTTAGGACCAAAAATTACTCAAAAAAATACAAAAATCCTATTAAAATTTTTGAATTTTTGAGAACTTTTTTTTATTTGGAGGCTTAGAGCTGAAATCTGAGTCTAGATCGTCCAGAGGCTGATTTTGCTCTAAATAAAAGAGACACAATGAGATTTTTATATTTAACATTTCCAGGTTCTTCATAGTATGCTTTTTTCAGACACTCAACAAAATGGAATTTTTAAAGAAACAGTGGGAGAAACATGAAAAAATGAAAAACATAAAATACATGTGTAACATGTAATGGCAATAAAGAAATAGTACTCAGGGGGAATAGGGAGACGTTCAATACCTACCCCTTTTACATCTGTGCTGTACATTTAATCTTGTGTTTACATAGATCATATTTATACACACACTCATGTTGAATGGTACATGAGTGTGTGTTACAATCCTTTATGGTCGTACAAAATAAATAAACAAATACTGTAAATAACACGACAGAGTTTTTAACAATAGAAACATTGGACATCTTACTAAGTGATATTTTTGTTCATGATCATCTTACTTGATTTGAGTCAAGGTGTAAAGTTTCCTTCGTTTATGGTCGTACAAAACATTTTTTTTTTTAAACTGCTAGCTGTTAACCTCTCGGTTATGATCGTACAAAAACAGATCATAGATATACAAAAGATCTTTATGTGGAATACAGAGTTATGATCATACAGATACAGATCATAGATATACAAAAGTACTTTATGTGGAATACAGAGTTATGATCATACAAATACAGATCATAGATATACAAAAGTACTTTATGTGGAATACAGAGTTAACCTCTCGGTTATGATCATACAAATACAGATCATAGATATACAAAAGTACTTTATGTGGAATACAGAGTTATGATCATACACAATCTGCATTCCAGACTTTAAAGACGTTTTAAGACTAGTTTCCCTCGTTTATGATCATTCAAAAGGAAAAAGTGCAGGATTTAAATTAAGGATAGAAATTCTCTTCGTTTATGGTCATAGAAAAGAAAAATGACAGTTTAAATTAGGAATAAAAATTATCATTGTTTAAGATCGTACAAAGGAAAATCACTTAACTCAACTAAACAAACTGACAGTTTTTAAAGATTCCTGTTTATGAGGCGTTGATAACACCCTGGTCTCTTTAAGTAGAGAATACTTCTGCTATAAACTCATTTAGAGCTGCCGTTTGAACAGTTTAAGACAGTGGCTAGTAGTTATTTCATCATTTAAGTTATTCTAAGGTCGACTCCACTCCTAGTGATGACTCAATTATAACAAACGTGTATATTTGTTTTTTTGCTGTCGTAAGTTGGTTTACAAGGTTATTATGGGTGTTCCAGGTTGAAAAGCAACGTGCGACGCCTCTGAAGAAGACAGAAGTGACCATCGGAACTAGTCAGATAATAAACCATCTCTTACTGGTACTTGTCTGATATAGATAATTTAATAATTGTAACACCGTAGTCACAGGATGATAAAACACAGAAGAGTCATTCAAACTCAAACCTCTGTGTCTCCGTGTTCTCCTGAGCAGAGCAGATCTGTGAGCTGGGCTGATGTTAATTATGTGGTGTGTGTGGGTGAGAGACACACTCAGGACCATCACCACCTCCAGGAGCTGTCAGACTCACAGCGTGTCAGGCCTGGGTTCCTTCTCTGAGTCAGGAACCAGTGTCAGCGCTTGTACCAGTGTCAGCGCTTGTACCGTCCTCACACAGATCTGCAAGACTCCACACGGCTCCGAACAGCTCCACACAGACCCACACAGACCCACACAGATCTACATGACTCCACACGGCTCCGAACAGCTCCACACAGTCCTACACAGATCCAAACAGACCCACACTGTCCCACACAGACCCACACAGTCCCACACAGACCCACACAGATCCACTCGACCCTACCAGATCACTCTGACCCAGGCCAATGCTAACAGGGCTTTTGTCCGTTAAATGAAGAGTTCTTTGTAAGTCAGTGTAGGCTTAATCCATCTGGTAGAACCTGGTTTAAAGGAGACCTATTGTGTTTTTCTTTTATATTTAGTAAGAAACTAGAACATATACAGATCAGTAATTGACCTTTTGTTCATTGTAAAACACAAAGTTGATCTAAAACACTTAAAAATAGAAACAAGCTCTACTGACTTCCTGTTCAAAACTGCAGAACTGATAAGCCCCGCCTCTTCATTTTAAAATTTACTGTAAAAAGCAACAGATTTTAAATAACAAATTATTATTGTTGGAAAGTGACTATGGGACAGTATTGAACCAGATAAGCTTCACTTTGAGTATTCATCTTTTGAATTACAACAAGTAAATACAGACAAGTGGGAGGGGATAGGTGGTAGGTGAGAACGAGGATTTCTGAGCACTTGAGCTGCAGCTGAAGAACAAAACAAGATTACACCAACATGCATGAATCAAATCATTAATAGCTTGAGTAAACTAATGATGAAGGAAGGCCATTATAACAAGGTTAAAAACTGCGTGAGTCCTAGGTGCCTATTCCGATACTTTGTCTTTATGTATATCTGCTGACACCGGAGATCCATCGATACCAGTGAAACAACTGACACTGCTCTTCTTTCTTATCAAAACATAAGACATTTTGTTTATGTAACTGTTGTTTTTAGTGCAAGCCACAACAATTTAATCTGAATAAAATGTTTAACTTTAACTTTATTCTCCACCAAAGTGGAAATTTGTCTTTGGTTCACCATCACAAATGCAAAACTATGATATCGGCAGAACTGATACCATGGAGCTGATACCCAAGCCAAAAAAAGTTCCTGGATCGGCACGATATCCGACCCCAGTATCATCCCAACCAGAGTCAGTGGAAGGCCCAGGCACACGCGTTAGGCTTTAGCTACTTCAGTTCTGACCAAAACATTAAAACTGTCTTATCACATAGCCCTGATCCTTATCTAAGTCAAAAATATGTAGAAACAAAACACGTCAATTACTGACACTAAACTAAACTTACAAATCTGAAGCTATTGCATAAACCTCGTTTGAACTCACTTGTATTAAACTAACATATTGATGTCTTTTATCGAAATCTAAACAAGTAAAAAATAAACCGAAATCATTGTCCTGCTATTTTAAAATTCTGAAATGTCTAAGAGCTCACATTAGTCACTTTTGCGTAAAATGGGAGCTTAAAGGAACCGTATGTAAGATTTGAATGTCAGCTTTCATAAACATGACCTATATGTGTTCAAAGATACATGATCTACATATCCAAATATACTATTATTTTTACTGAAAGTCAATGCTATTCTGAGTTATTCTTAATTAAAAAAGCAATGAACGTGATGTCCCTTTGTTGATGTTTACATTTATTATCCAATCAGAAAGCAGAATGAGCATCACATGACTTTGGTTTGGTTTCTTAGAACCTGGAGTTAATTTTGAACCATGAGTCAGGAACATGTTTAGTTTGAACTAATGTTGCTCCAGGACACAGACACAACTGTCTGTGATAGGCTCATGCACTTGTTTCTGCACAGTTCTCATTAGGCTCCTCCCACATTGTGTTAAAAAGCAACATTTGGGAACAAATCATGACAAAGAATCAGGTGTCTGGGAAAGTGACTTTCTGGGTATTACCCTTGATTCATAGCAAACCTTGTTCCTGATTGGCCAGTAGCTTCCTACCTTCAATGTGTGGGCCATTTCACAATCTGGCAACCAATGTTCATCTGTGATGTTAATACCTTTTAAAACCACTGGTTGTGCATCTTACAAACGATTCCTTTAAATGTCTAATAACATATACAAATGGGAAATGATTTCTGTTCCTACGCCAGAAAGTCATATCAAACTTAAAGAAGGTAAAAGTAGAACTAAACCAGGACTGTGAATCCGGACTAACCCAGGACAGGACCCACAGTTCACCAGCACCTCTCTTGAGTTCACTTTGCTTTAGCAGCAGTGAGGTAAACAGAAGGTCAGAGGTCATGGCGGGGTCGTCCATTTGGGCTCCTCGGCTCTGGAGCGTTCAGACTCTGATTAGACCCGGGACTTGGGACTGTGCAGGTTCAGACCCTCCTCAGACCTCAGCGCTGCCAGGCCAACTCACCAGTGACCAATTAGGACAGGCCACCGAGCCAGCGCAGGCTTCTGATTGGCTGGTGGGGTTTCAGAGGCCGGGACAAGTGGACACACAAGGTACACCTGAATCTATTAAGGACAAATATGAAGTATTAGTTGTGTTGTTTCCATCCTTCAGTCATCCACCTGAGCACAAACACTTTAGAATCAACTAGAACCAACACAACAATCAGTCTGTCCTGTTATCATGCTCTTTTCTCTTTGTCTCTATCAGCCAAAGGAGCGACTCAAAGAAAAACGATGCTTCTTTCCTGACCACTGTTAAAACCTGGTGTCCACTGCACCATTATGTGTGTCTGCCATGTCAGAATTCTACTTTCACACTGCAAACAGGAGGAGATGTACATTAGCAAAGTTATAGGCACACTGTCTTGTTTCACAAAATAACTCATGGCTCATGTTTAAAGGTTGTATGGAGGATTTTTAATTATTGTTTATTGTCAGTCTTGGTCAAAAACAGTCCTATAGATTTGTAACAACCTTGTACTTATGCTAAACAAAAAAGAATTATAAAAATATATAAACTGTGGACATGATGAGGCGCTGAGGTACCTCGTTATCTATTGTGCAGAGATTCTTTGTTATTTTCGTACATGCGTGTGCTAGCATACACGCTATTTTCCCCAGTTTCGGACCCTGCGACACACGACAAATATCAAACATGTTTGATGTTGCTGTGATACGATCAGCTGTCATGCGTTCATCGTGAGCAGGTTATCGCAGCTCGTAGCCACACAGACACTGCACGAATTACTCGTACAGAGGAGCCGAATTTTGCTACGATCTTGAATCTGTCGTGTGACAAAAATTTATGGCAAATCGTTTCAAAATTTGCACAGTGTAAGCCCAGCTTAAGCCAGTGCTGGCCCACCAGGGGCTCATATTTGGCTCCAAAGAGTAGCTCAGGTTTGTTAGGACTATCTTTTGGATTCAGTGCAATATGGAAGATAGTCAGAGGACACCAAATCATTTGTAATCTGATACAAGTTAATATAAGACAATGTAATCTTCATCTCTTCTCAAATAAACTATAATTGTAAAACAAAATGATATTTTACCTTTGCCACGATGGGAATAATCTGCTAAGTTTGGGCACCGCTGGTCTAAGGACAGAGGAAGCTGTGGACTTTATTCATTGGCTGGTTTATTCATAATCTGCTTTGACATGCCTGATCAATCGCTGTTCCTGAATGTTTATTGTTTTATTTTCTACTATTCAGGTTTGCTAAGTTAACCATCTTGTGAAGTTTGCAGAGACGACTGTTGTTGTGATTTAGGGCTATATAAAAATAATTTGGTTTGATTTGGATTAGTCAAATATATTTGAGGAGTATATTCTTGTGTAAGTAAGCTCTGCAGTGTTGAAGCTGAAGTCATCCAACCTGTTTATATTTCTCTGCCGTTGTGTTTTTACAATGAACAAATGTAACTTCCTGCACTACACATGTCAGTTTAACACTAAAAACCTGCATAAAAACACAATAATCCTCCCCTAAAGTGGCCTGTAAACCTCTCCACAGTCTAAGGCCCTCCTCCGACATTTTAATTAACCAAATGATCAAACAGAGGCGCAGAAACACAGCGCCGTCGTCGTGGTGACAGCGAGCCCGGGCAATTAGCGCAGACGGCGGCCATCTTTCTTTCTTAAGTCATTAGCGGAGGTCCGGGCCGCGCTCACTCATGTCAGACCCGCGTAATTACTTTGAAACCAGGGAAAGTGTCCACTGGCCTCTCATCTGGGATTTAATTAAGCGTTCATTTGAATAAAAAAGCCCATTTGGGATGAAAAGAGGCGTTAATAGTATTTTATTATTTGGTGGGAGAAGTCTTCATCAGATGGACAGTGACGGGTGACGTCCAGCAGCTTCGAGAGGAAAAACAGAGGAAAATCCTGGCCACAGAGAGAAAGAAGCAGGTTTAGCAGAGGAGGGGCTCACATGGGCTTTATCAGGGAAGAACGACTGCTTTGTGCTTGTCACTGCTACTTTTACCAGATGATTTTTTTTTTTTTATTAAATATTGAAAAAGTTTCTTCACTGTACACACTGTAAAAATGACAAGGGCAGTGCAACTTAAAAATACAAGCACATTTTCTGCCTTAAAGTTTTATGTCAGTTAAATTCATGTATATGAGTTTATTCTCACTCTCTCTCCTCTACCTCCCTCCTCACTCTCTTTTCTCCTCTCTTTCCCGTTCTCTCCGTATCTCTCTTACTGTTCTTTCTTACTCTCGCTCTCTTCTTTCTCCTTCTCCTCTTCTCTCTATTTTTCCTTTTTCTTTCTCTCATTATTCTGCTTTCTCTCTTTTTTCCTCTCTTTTTTCTTTCTTTCTCTCCTTCTTTCTTTTTCTGTCTTTCTTTCTTTCTTATTGCATTATGTATTCATGGAAAGCCTTGAATGCAGCATCTCGTTTTCCCTGTCTCTCTTCTTCTTCCCTCTCTCTCTCTTCTTTATCTCTTTCTCCCTTTCTGCCCCCCTTTTCTTTTTTCTCCCATTCTTCTCTTCTCCTCCCCTCTTTCTCCTTTAGCCCCTCTCTCGTCTTTCTCTCATCCCCCCTCTCTCTCTTCTTTCTCTCTTTATCCCTCTCTCTCTTATAACAATAAAAGTCGATCACTATTGAAGTTGTAAATACCAGATAAAGCTAGCTCTGGCTGCTAACTGCTATAGCTTAAGAGCGTGGCACTTTAATTGCAGTATTCAGACCTTTCTATGGGCAAACTTGGTAAATATCAATACAGATGAACAGTATTAACCTTTTAAAATATGTATTTTTATCTGTGCAGGTGGAGTTTTCTAAAAGTACAAGGTGTGTATCTGGTTTGAATGAACAATGAACTGCTCTCAGTGAAGCTTGTTCTCCCTGTGTCTATACAAAGGTTTCCTCTGGGTGCTAAAAACATGTACAATAGTCTGAAAAAGAGATTCTGAATATGGGCGGGATTGTGCTGCAGCGGCCAATAAACAATAAACTTCAGCTACGTCTGCACTACACAGAACATTCTCAGTTTTCTGCTCATGCGTGGTGTTGTCATTTTGTTTGTTTGTTTGTTCTAATCACAATGAGAGCAGCTGTCAATCATCTGTTAGACACGCCCACATCAGTGTCAATCATCTGTTAGACACGCCCACATCAGCTGTCAATCATCTGTTAGACACGCCCACATCAGTGTCAATCATCTGTTAGACACGCCCACATCAGCTGTCAATCATCTGTTAGACACGCCCACATCAGCTGTCAATCATCTGATAGACACGCCCACGTCAGTGTCAATCATCTGTTAGACACGCCCACATCAGCTGTCAATCATCTGTTAGACACGCCCACATCTGTGTCAATCATCTGTTAGACACGCCCACGTCAGCTGCCAATCATCTGTTAGACACGCCCACGTCAGCTGTCAATCATCTGTTAGACACTCAAACATCAGCACAATAGATAGAATCGGCGTCAGACGCCAGGCTCACTAAACCTAACTTGAGTGAATCAGAACAACGGTTTTGTCCAGTAATATAAAGCTGGAGACTGGGAGACACCTGCAGATCTGAGCTGTTAATCTGAACCGCAGATATACACCTTTCTTCTTCTCTGCGGTTTATTTTTGCAGAGATAACGCCACAGCTGTTGAAATGTATTAACTGAGGGAATGTGCTTAGTGCATTAACTTGTTAAAAATAAATAAATTTTGGTACATTTTAACTTAAATAATTTTAATAACTTTTCCCACAATGTGACTGGATGGTTCTCAGGCCAGCTAATGCTAGCTGATAGGACTTCCAGAGTGGACCATAGGTCTAGACTGTCCACCGGCCAGAGGCTCACAATAATGCGATGCTACCAGCATGGATGTCCCCGGCCCCTTCCAGAACACTCTTACAAACTCTACCCAGTTAAGGGAGCATTGGAGTCGGTGCCCTTCCACATGGTACCAGGGTGAACGTGTATTGTCTGTCCAGACATCCTGCTGCATCGCCACTTGTTGAGATCGGCTCCACAAACACGCATCACAAACACGGGAGCGATCCCGCAGCAGCCTTTGTGCCTCTGGTTCTGTCCGAGGCTGAGCCCGGCAGCCGTGCCTCTGGTTCTGTCCGAGGCTGAGACCCCGGCAGTCCCGGTGCCTGGCCTCTGAGCCACGGCAATACGCCGCCGGATCATTGTGCTTGAGCTCGGGGCATAATGTTGAATTAAAGCAAGAGTGGGTTCAGGATGATGATTAGGTTAGGGTGAGGAAAAGGGTTTAGGTAAAAGTAAAAAAAAAAAAAAAAATGTTTGTTTGTTATTTTAATAAAAAAATAAAAAAAGAAGATTTATTTAAATTTGTTAATTAAAAAAAACATATAAACTTCATTAAAAGCACACAGTGACACTTCCGCATTCCGTTTTGCTTCATGGTGTGGATCTGCGGTTCAGACCTGCAGCTCAGATCTGCAGGTTCTCGTGGTTCTCCCGGTCTGCAGCTATACCCTTCTCGTTTTGTCACTCACTGCTCAACAACTTCAATAGTAAAAATGTTGATATATTGTGTTAAAATAGATACAAATATATGGAGATGAAGAAGCTGATCCGACAATGAAGAGTTAGCTTCTAATGATGTAACACAGGACCCCCCCCCCCCCCACGACTTTCCCCCTCTGAAGGCCACGCCCCCAAATATGATTGACAACTGTATTTGTACAAGATTTGTTTTCAAATAGCCTGTTGTCATGGATAAGGTGTCAATACCAAGCTATTGTAAACAGTGTGTCATATGAACGCTACTTCTATTTTATGTGGGTGTATTCGACGTGTTTCTGTCCCAGTTCATTTCAATGGTGAAGGTTAACAGGTGTTATTATTCATGAAAACTAACACAATCCTAATCCTAAACTTACCAACTCCAAGCTCAGACCTAAACTTACCCATTTTTGTAACTTCAGACCTAGGGTTAGCCGTGAAAAACCTGGTGTTTGTTCTCAACCACATCACAAGTTCATAGTACGCCTGAAAAAACAACAGTGTAATTGCACGCCAAAACAGGCAGAGGGCGTCGTCATGGCGTGCTATTTTAAGCAATCCATGAGAACACGTTGCAAATAAAGCTCTTAGTGACTTAAAGGTGCACTGCGCAAGTTTTTGGCCAAAAATAAACTGTAATAAATGTGTATTTTTGTCATTTGGATGCCTTAGTTACACTAAATATTTAATAAAAATCTGCGTTTTTGCTTTGAGCGTGCTTGCATGGCCACAAAATAATCATTTATTTGGCTTGGAGGAGGGCCCGAACACGTCTGTTTTAGCAGAAAAGTGGTTCCTTTAGCTGATTTTGTTCATAATATGGCAAAAATGTGTTCATCTCCATTCAGAAAGTCCCAACGTATAGTTTTAACTTACTAGATGTACTGAATTGTGTAGATGACTTTTCACCTTCAGAAAGTTACACAGTGCACCTTTAACCTCTTATGAGGTGGAGGTTTTTCTCATTCAAATCTTTTTGCCCATCTTTAAAAAAAACAACAACAAAAAAAACTCTGCCTAACCTTTCAGATCCTAAGACTCATTTTTAATCAAAACAGCTAGCTTTAAAAGAGAATTGTCCATAGCCAATAGTCAAAACTAGAGTAGTTCTGTAGATTTGATGACACTTTTTATTTGTTATAAAGTAAAATGTATAATTTTTATATATTTAATAATGTTTTGTTTTGTACTGTTGATGCATCTTGTCCTGCCTTGTAAAGCACTTTATACACAAAGCACTGAACTGTTTTGTGTATGAATGTGCCTTCTTTCCCAGACTGTGACTCCATCTGTAAAGCTTGTAGTATTTGATTCAGTCTACACTTTAGTAATTAGAAACCATCAGCTGATCACAAACTTATACAAATGTGAGGATCAGTCATATGAGCTTTAAAAACTAAATCATCCTAGTTAACTTGTTCAAGTTTGACTTCATTTATAGAAAAGAGAAATGCTTCAGTGTGTTTGTTTTTGCAGTGCAGTCAGGCCCAGGCTCCTGTTGTGTTGTTGTTTGGTGTTTGTGAGGGTCAAGTGTCTCCACGGCGACATGTTGGTAAACTGTGTAACCGAGGCAGCGGGAGAAGCTTTTTGTACCATTATCCAGCCTCCAGGAGCGAATCACGGCTGACCTTTGGGTTTCAGAGAGAGAAGGAGCAAAACAAACGGGTGTGCAGCCTGTTAGCGACGCTGAGAGAGGTCTGTGAGGAGGGAGAGAGAGAGAGAGAGAGGGAGGGAGGAGGAGAGAGAGGGAGGAGGGAGAGAGAGAGAAGGAGAGAGGAGGAAAGAGGAGAGGAGAGAGAAGGAGCAAAACAAACAGGTCTGCATCTGTTAGCGACGCTTAGAAAGGTCTGTGAGCCGGGAGAGAGGGAGAGAGGGAGGAGGAGAGAAGAGAGGGAGAG
The DNA here is from genome assembly GCA_038363315.1 of Mugilogobius chulae. Taxonomy (NCBI): domain Eukaryota; kingdom Metazoa; phylum Chordata; class Actinopteri; order Gobiiformes; family Gobiidae; genus Mugilogobius; species Mugilogobius chulae. Next base: position 15,537,889 of record CM076407.1, read on the forward strand.
ACAGAGAGAGAGAGAGAGAGAGAGGAGGAGAGAAGGAGCAAAACAAACGGGTCTGCAGTCTGTTAGCGACGCTTAGAGAGGTCTGTGAGCCGGGAGAGAGGGAGGAGGAGAGGAGAGAGAGAGGGAGAGAGGAGAGGCCCTTACGAAACAACATAATATTGCAATACACTAGAATTTATATTGCAATACATTAGAAAATATATTTCAATATATGATAAAATTTCTCATATATTTTAACATATATGGCAATATATAAGTAGACAATATATTGCTATATAGTGAGTCATTCACGGAAAAAAGTGATTCTGGATCATAATTTGTAATATTCTATAAGAATTAAAATTTGAATAAACAAACGTCTTAAGTTTGTTGATACTTTAACTAGTGATGGGAGTATCAATATTGAAGTACTGATAAGTGGATATTGACTCTTTAAAATCTCAGTATGATGCTCATACAAATATAATTTCCATATGCAAATGTTAAATTATTGTGATAATTTCCTCATTGTTTTGTGTCAATCTCACATCATTAAACTTAAAAATGTAAGTACAATTTCTGCCTTAAAGTTTTATGTTGATTAAACTCATGTTTGTAAGTTGTCCGTTCTTTCTCTCCTTTCTCTCTTTCTTAACCCTCTGGGCGCCACCGTCGCAATATTGCGACACGTAACTTAACCGGAGAAAACGGCCTCTCTCTCTTGTTAAAATCAAAAACACTGTTTCTACATGCTTCCACTAGATGCCCGACATCCAGAGCTTTCTTTTAAGCCCAAAATTACCATAGGTTCCTATTGGACAAATCCAGAGAGGGCGTGTCGAAGACGCTGCTTTTTTATGTGAGAAGTGAGTGAAGTGAAGCGAGGGGAGACGATGCGAGGGAGCGCGAGTCTGCTTTTTGCGATGCGAGTCTGGCGAAAACGTCCACTAGAACGGAGGTTTTGAGCCTGATACTGGTAGATTCACGTTGTGAGGAAGATGATTATGTTCTCAGACGATGAGAGCGGGAGTGAGAGTGAGAATCGGTACGCTGATCTCAGCTGCGGTAGTCCAGCGCAGCCGCTCCGGGCGCTCCGCTTGGAGGGACAAATAACAGCGTTTACTGTTCCCAAACAAACATTTCCTGTTACAAAACACGTGTAGGACATGGGGCAAGGATAGTATGTAGGTTCTAGTAAGAGGAGGAGGGTGAATACGGAGGTTAAAACCACGACGTGCGCGCCGATCTTCACCCGGGCATGAGTGTGTGGAGGCGGGGGAGAGCGGCAGGACGCTGCGGCGGAGTTAGCAGGGGGAAGAGGTGGGGGGGGGGGGGGGGGGGGAGTTTACTCTTATTGGTGCTATTTCTAATTCATCATTCAGCCGTCTGAAAAACATACAGTAATAAGGGCCTAACATAAATAATATTCTACATATATACAATATATTACCATATTTATAATCTTTGAATAATACCTAACACTTTTCCATTTTATAGTAGAGCTCTATCTTAAAGTATATTTAAGCCACAGCCGTTTGAATGTTGGAAAGTAAAAAACGCATTTCCACTGAAAAAAACCTTGGCGCCCAAAGGGTTAACTTCTTGCTCTTTTTTTCTTTTCTTGCTCTTTTTCACTTTCTCTCTCTTTCTCTTGTCTCGCTCTCTCTCTCGCTTTTTCTCTCTCTTGTCTTTCTCTCCCTCTCTCTCTTGTCCATCTTTTTCTACTCTCTCTTCTCTTCCCCCTCTTTTGTCTCTTCTCTCTCTCCTCTTTCTCTCTTTCTTCTCTTTCTCTCTCTTTCCTCCTCCTCTTTCTCTCTCTTGTCTTTCTCTTTCTTCTCTTTCTCTCTCTTTTCTCTCTCTCTTCTCTTTCTTTTTCCTCTTTCTCTCTCCTCTCTCTCTTCTCTTTTCTTTCTCATCTCTCTCTCTTTACAACTCTCCTTTTTTAATGCCTTCATATGTAAGAATGTACTGGTATCAAGTATTGGTACCCCAAAAATCCCCCCAAAATACTTATTCTATCTTTACCAAACCTACCCATCACTAACAAGTCCATACAAAGTGCATCTATCAAGTTAAAAAGTCACTAAACGACCAGAAAAAGTTGTCTCAGCCCAGGTGCTACATGCGGTGCCTGGAGGTCTGGAGAGATGCGGGGGAGCGCGGGGGTGTGTTAGCGGGGGCGTGTCCCTATGCCGGTGCACGGACCACGGCCAGGTCTAGTGGAACAGACATTTGCGGTTGGATTATTCATCTCTCTTTTTCGGACTCAACGAGACATCACGGAGCCCGACGGCCTTGACTGAAGCCTGGACAGGCCGCTGGATGAAAGCCAAGTCTCCAAACAGACTGAAGCAGCCGCTAAAAGCTAATGCGCTAACACGAGCTAATGCTAAAGCTACCAATGCCCATATATTTTGGATAGATCCGTTTAGTTACTTTCAGATGTTTATAATGTAAAGTTCCTAATGGAGACACCAGGACAGTCTGTGACACAGGAAGAACCTCCAGACACATGGACAAGCCCAGTGGACATTAGCTGTGGACATTGCTAATATAAGGACTTAGCTAACTGTTGTGTGTCTGCTGTCTGAGTTTGACTGTCTGACTTCATATCACTTTGTATTGTTCCCTTAAGCTGCTGATTTTGAAATGAACCTTTGATGGTAGTAGATTGATGCACTGTTCCAAATATGTAGAAATATAGGATGGAAATGTCATAGTTTACATAATTTCATATAATGTAATATATACATTGCAAAGTATGTATTTAATATATGACCACATTTGAATGTATTATTGCATATAATAAAGTATATTATGTCATATGTTTGCATATATTTATAATGCTTCTTACAATATATAATTCTATATGTTATGAAATATATTTGAATATATAGAACAAAATATTATCTTGTATATTATGTTATGTATTTTAATATATAGAACAATACATAATCTTGTATATTTTGTTATATATTTTAGTATATAGAACAATATATAATCTTGTATGATGTGAGATATATTTAATATTTATAGCAATATATTCCAGGTAATATTTATATATTCATTCAATATACGAAAGTGGCAATAATTGCAGTATTTCATATACTCAAATATATATTACTTCCATATAAAATATATTATTACAAAATATATATTATCATATATTTCACAATATATGAATTCTCATGAAATATATTGTCATTTAATATATTGAGAATATATTTTTGTTTGGTAAGGGGGAGGAGAGAAGGAGCAAAACAAACAGGTCTGCAGAGAGGTCTGTGAGTCGGAGAGAGGGAGAGAGAGAGGAGAGGAGAGAGAGAACAGAGAGAGAGAGAAAGAAAAGCAGAGTGGGGAGGGAAAGAACAGTTTGGAGAGAGATGAGGAGGACAGAGAGAGAGAGAGAACCTTTGGGAGAGAAGAGAAAGAGGCAGAGGGAGAGATTCCGAGGGGGAGACAGTTACAGCGAGAGAAGGAGACAAGAGAAAGAAGCAGAGGAGGAGGAGGAGGGAGAGAGGGAACGGCTCTGACAGGACACAGGACGACTCACTAAAGGTTAAGTGAAACATGAATAATAAAACCAAACACATGTAAACAGACGAGAGCTGGAAATATGAACTTTATGGTTCTGTGTGTTTGTGATGGAACAGGACAAAACATGTTTACTGAAGGTCAGATTAGGAACTTAACCACCTGTAATATACTTCTACTCACATTTTCATCTGGGGCCATCTTGAAAAATGCCGACGGGGAAAAAGACAGAAGTTCAGGACAAATACTTGAAGCTGATTGGTTGAACGTGCCAGACAAAAAGAGAACAGGACAAGTATCTTTTCCTACACAAACTCATACAGAACCGGTTCATGTGAACATTTAATAGTTTTGTATTTTTTCTCCATTTTAGCCAAAGTGGAAATTCAACATTGGGAGAATCACAAATGGATTCTCAGGAGTTAGAGCTCACAGTCAGACAGATATGGTTTGAGAATCAGCTATGTTCACAAGTCGAACTGTTCTTCTTAAACTGCGGTCACTACGCTGCTGCAGGTCACGTTCATCCTGATTTGGACACATTTATTCTCGCAATATTTGTGATTTCTCCATTCTTCACATTCAAGTGGCTGGATTCCCATTGTCCGGTTAAAGACGACTGTGGTGTATGTGGCGCAGTAGGACTGTGTTCTGACCAAGCAAAGGTTTGACCAAATTTCTAAAGATTTCATTTGGATTGAAAATAACATACTTTTCTGGTGGATCAGTCCTGGACAATGAAGCAGATAATGTGTCTTAAAGTCTATAGAATATGTAATAATGTGTATTACATATTTTCACTGCCTTTTTGTTTGTGTATCTATATGTGGTAATCAGGTGTTACACTTTTAGCTTGGCTTTTCCAGTTGGCTGGACCAAAATATACCTTGAACATAGAATCAAATATAACATCAACATCAGCTCCACCTGGAGTTGGCCCGGGACCAGTTATCTAGATGTAAGGCACGTAGGTTTGTGTTCAATAATCAGAATGATCAAAAACATGACATTTATCAATACATAAGCAAATGTTTAAGTTACATTGGACAATGAGGCTTAAATCAGAGTCTTTAGTGTTTCATATAGTTTGTTTCACCACTAGTCAGTTCCATATTTGTTGTTCCACAGTAAGTGAATGACAAAGTTAATGCGATGTGAGGCAAGGCCATTTGAAGACAAGTTAAGCAAGGCGGTTACAGTGTATGTGTCTGACATTAAATTCATAATGTCAGACACATATGTGAACCTATTTTGTCACAAGGAAAAAAAAAAACCTTTTCATAAAAACACAACGAAAGTTCATAACAAAATCTAAAGTCTAACTAGACATGTACACAGGAGACCAGGACACAAGACTGACAATGGACCAACAGAGGACGAGGACAAACATGAGGCTAAAAAAAAAAGAGGTAAGAGGAGCAGGTGTGCAAGCGCTATTCCGACAACCCTCCATTTCGACAGACCTGCATTCCGACAGTGATTCCGACAGCCTTCTGTTCCGACAGACCTCCACTCCGACAGCCTTCTGTTCCGACACCTTTTTAGGTCCGCTATTCCGACAGTTTTTTTTTCCGCGCTGTACTATTAAGCAAGTACTAATGCACCAGAAGCAATAAATTAAAATAAACACATCCATTACGTGCTTTGGGCGCGCGGACTTTACGCACGGCTTTTACGCATGACCTTCACGGCGCCATCAGGATCTGAGGTGCAGTGATGATGAGCATCGAATTGTAATTTCTGGGGACGTATTGGGGAGACCCACGAAGCTTATTTGGTCTCTCCAATTTCCTTTTGCACTGGTACAATACACTGGTATTCTCTTTTTTCGTGGGCTCATGGCGCGCGTTGACGCATGGCTGGAGTGCTTCTACATTCCACCTACATCTCGCAGTGTGGCCACACACGCGCTGCTTATATTTGTCACTTGCATTCGCTCATTTCTCTCTGCTCCGTACTGTGTCCGCACAGTGTCATGCCCCTGTGCCTTTTCACGCAACTCAGAGCGCGTAGGCCAGAGGCTCTGAGCTGAGGCCTGAGCATAATCTGTCCCATCAAACCCCAAATAGAATGCAGGTTATATATCACTATATAACGCTGCTGTTCAATCATCTGCAGATTAATAGGCCTAGTAACTTATTTCAATGTTTGCGCGCGTCTGTGTGAGTGCGAGAGAGAGATGTGACAGCCTGCGCGCCAATGAGAAGACCCGAAGCACTTTTAGATTTACGTGACTTTTGAGTTGAATTTCTCCGCAATTCTTTGTTTTTCGTTTACTTTTTATTTTTGGTTCATTTAAAACTGATTTTTAGACACCCTTTGTCCAAATAAATAAATAAAAACATAAATGAAAATTATATAATAAATATATTAACAACCACAATAAAAAACGATCTCTGATCTCTGATATTTTTGAACTACTAGGCCTATTGTCCATATATATATAATATATATATATATATATAACTATATATATATTACTTTTTTTTTTTTGACCAAATACATATAAAAAAAATTTATGCAGATTTATTAGCATACATTTTTTTTTATTAGCATCAGTGGTTACACTAGACTTAATTCCAATACGTCACCGTGACGGACAAGGTCCCAAAAAATCCGTCATGAGGGATTTTTATCCGTCATAATTTTGCTCAGTAGGTTTATTCCTGTCTATGTTTTTGTAGCTGATTTCTGACACGGAGACTGTACGGGAGCACACGGGTCATGAGACATAAGATACATTACAAAAAATGACTGAACTCTGCATAAATAGTTTCTTAAGATATCATTAAAGCTCTGC